>JASFAX010000120.1:0-175000 GCA_030737875.1 Allium sativum | reverse complement strand
ATATACCGAACTGATTAATCACTCAATTTGTAGTAATTACAAATTGCATCTAATAGATCTTTGGTTAGGAATAGTTAAAATAAAATGGAAACAACGTCAAATGACATGTAAAGAAATATATCTCGTCTGCTGAATGCACTAATAGTTCATTTGTTGTATTCATCAATTATAACAATTGGTAAGGAAATTAAATTTCAGTGGGGGTATTAAAATGAAGAGAGTGTTGCTATATGGTAATAAAATTCACTCAATTTTCATTACCACAAACTTTTGATCATTCATAACTTAGTACACAGAAATTGTTAAATATAGCATGTCCGGGTCATGTGCTTCAATAAATATCATGAATTGAATATTGGGTACAAATCAAATTGCAATAAAATCAATTGAATAAATATGGTATATATGAATTGGTTTCTTTTCTTCTTCTCCTTCTAGTTCACCAAAAATTTGTCGTCATATGAAGAGAGTGTTGCTATATAGTAATAAAATTCACTCAATTTTCATTACTACATAACTTTTGACCATTCAGAACTTGTTACACAAAAATTGTTAAATATAGCATGTCCAAGTCATGTGCTTCAATAAATATCATGAATTGAATATTGAGTACAAATCAAATTGCAGTAAAATCACTTGAATAAATATGGTATATATGAATTGATTTCTTTTCTTCTCCACCGCCTTTAGCTTTATTTCAGCTTCATTTCAGGTATGTACTTGCGTAAGGCTCTTAAGTACATATTCTCCAACTTCTTTTCTTATTTAAACCATTTTTAAATTTCCACTTTTCTAGCTTTGATTAGACTCTTCATTCCATTTAACGGCTGTTTGGTTTCCCTGCCTTACATTTGGATTTTGATTTTAATTAATCAACATTCCCCATTTACATGATTTTTTCTTTACCTGATCTAAAATTTACTCGATTTAGTGCTGTAAACCGAACTAAATTGCATTTATGCTGAACTTTCATGTTATAATTTTAACGGATAATGGTGAAGTTATCTGTTTCTTAATTATTATTTTTTCCATTCTAATATTTGGCAATGATAATGGTAATTATTACATCAGTATATTTTTATTAACTTTTTTCTTTTGAATGGAAATACATGTTCTTTGAAATTTTGACATTTTTGTGATGTTATGCATTAATTGATAGTGATGATTCTTTTTTATTTCACAATCCAGTTGGGCATTAATTAATTCCTTATATTACAATTTTTTCCAATATGAGTGATTGTGACCCTCTAACCAATCTAATCGTTTTTTATTTCCTTAAATATGATTCGAAAATGTAAATTGTTAATGTCTATATCTGTATGTCAATTTTTAATGACTAAATATATGTAAATTCTTAATGATAGTATACACATAAGAGTTATGCATGGTTTCTTGTCACTTAATATTATATGTGATATTTTTTATATTTTATTGATACTGAATTTCCTAGGAAATATAAAATACCATAACCATATAGATGCGTTTATTGGTAAAATGGTGCGACCTTACTACTAGGCTACCATATTATTTTTGATTTTGTTCTCAGCTCTCGCTACAAATTATTTGATAATTTATTTATTTTTAACTGTTTCCACCACCTTCTGTCTACAGTTTGACATTCGTATAACCATGTAACTTAATAACATAATTTAATTAAATCTTATTATATTTCCTGTAACCACCCCTTTATTTTATCAAACACTATAAACTAAGGAGTACTTAATTAAATATAGGGAATTAAGTAAAACGGGTTGCGCCATTGCGTTCGTCTCGGAAATTTACTTGAGATAGACTCTGAGTTTGCGTAAAACAGACATCGTATGAAGAAGATATTAAGTTGAAATTTATAAACATATAAGCCAGTTATATATAGATAAAATAAATCTAGAATTCAAATCAATTCAAAAATTTGAAGGCAGAAAACCAACGCGGGAATCAGACCCGTTGGGGGTCGACCCGTGCATAGTGGTGTCGACCCATGGGTCGATACACACATAGGGGTGTCGACACCCATGTCGACACCCTCCAGATCTGAGGCAGATTCAGTTATGCGTATGTGGACTTGTTTTCTGACCAAATTCGTTGATCCTAGGCTATAAATAGGATCTCATTCTCATTGTTTTTATTCACCAAAAACAATGGTGACAATGAGGTGCTACCCCAACTCAATCTGATCTAGCCTATTCTTCTTCAACAACAAGTTATACGTATTCAGAGATCTGTGCAACAACTTCTGCAATTAGTTCCCTTCTCTTTAGATCCAATCACAGCGAGTCTATGTTATTTTTAGATATAAACACTTAAAATACAATCTTGACATGCCTATAAGTTTGGATCTAAAGCCTATGCCTGTTAGAAACTTGAATCACAACAGATATTTCATTACCTATACACCTGATCTATTGATTTATGCGTATATGCATATTCATAACATTCCTATCATGCTAGTTTGCTTAATCATGTCACCTTATGCCTATATGATGGTTTGCCTAAACATGTCACTTTATGCCTATCATGTTAGTTTGCTTAATTTTGTCATTATATGCCAGTTTTATTTACTGTGCCCATTCTTATTCTCTTCTCTTCCTTTTCCCTTTTTATTTTATAGCCAGGCTACCTTCGAGCCTAGGCGTATCGCTGAAACATGCGAATGCACGAAATTGGGAACAAGGGGCAATGTTAAAAATTGTGGCATAACTTGTATTGGAAAATTTGGAGCATAACTTGCATTGGGAAAATGGGGCATTACTTAAATTGAAAACATGAATATGGATTTGGGGCATAAACCAAACTGTGATTAAAGACCTTAATTTGGCGGCATATGGTACATGATGAACATGACTTGGGAAAGGGACATAAAAACCTAAAATGAAATAGGAATAATTGCAAAAGAATGAGTATGCCAAGATTACAGTAATTATAAAATGTAACGGCGCTCAGACACGAGATTAGATTGCATTTGTGGTACAAGTCTGCCCGGACCCAACCGACATATCCAGCGTCCACAAGTGGTAAATATAATGTGAGGAATCTAAGTGCATAAACACAAGACGGTGCTAAGACACGAGGTTAAGTCCAACTTGTGGAAGAAGTCTGCCCGGACCCAACCGGCATATCCTGCATCCACAAGTAGTAGACTTAATGTGGGAGGTCCATCTCATTATAACCATAAATAATTGAATGGTGATAAACTTGTAATGCTTAACCTATTTGAATCCATAGGGATTACATGAACTAGTTAACTTGAGTAGGGTTATGTAAACTTGCTTGAATCAGTGGGGGGGAGGGGGTTAAGTAAATCTTGGGGTGGTGGGTAATTTTTTTATATATAGGCCCACAAACTTAACCTGTTAGGGTTATGCAATCTTTTTAAACTAGTAGGCATAGCCTGTGGAAATCCTAGTACTGGGGATGCAAGCCTAGTGGGAAGCTTGAATCATATGAAATATGGGACCCATATCGGTCAGTGACCTATATCGGCATCAAACGGGAAACCCCAAACTAGGTCAGGGTCAGGGCATACTTACTGAGTTGGTTGTAAGAGGTCACTTGGGAGAGGTGTTTAGCCGGCACGTTCCATCAAGGTCATGTGCGTGCATGGATCTACTTGCTCATGAAGATAAGATGGTGGGACATCTGTAGATATGGTTGTGTATCTTGTTTATATCGGTATTGCCACTTTAGGGAGTGATACAACCTAAGAGTGGGCCATCACAGGGTATCCATGAGGGATAGGGAGCCGATCGATTGGGGTAGTAATTAGGGTACATCTCGTCTCGCTTGTTTAGGAGCCCGTTATTATCGTTGGGGGTAACACCTGTCAGTTCTGTTGAGCTACCTGTTATTGTACTAGTTGGGATCATCTTGTTCTTGTTATGCAAGTATCGGTGCTGAGAAGAGTATTAGAGAAGCGCAATGCATGTTCTATTCTGTTTATCATGTTTATCTTGTTATACCTGCCGTATTACACTGTTATCTCTCTCTCCAACTTATATGCCTATCATGATGCTTTTACTTATTTATATGCTAAAAGTAACTGGACTCGTCAGATTTTATGTCTGACCCATTTTGTTTTCTCTTCGTACTCTTCCGTTTCCCCCATGTTCTCAGGGTGGGAATACTCAAGCTTGACCAGGATTCTTCCTTTCTGTTTGGAGCTGCTTAGATGTATCGCTCATTTTCGCTTTTGCTCTTCTATGGCTAAGTTTTGGGGATTATGCTCTTTTTATGTATTATTGTACTCTGATGATGATTTTTTACAAGGCAGAAGTTTTATGTTATCAGTATTCCAGACTTATTATGTAATTGGATTTGAACCACGAATTTTTTCTAATTAATAAAGTTTTTAATTCCTTTGTTATTTTAAATGTTTCTTGTAATGTTTATGTTCCTGTTTACCTAAACGCTTCATGAAACTTAATGCATTCTGATAATGAGTGACCTTAACGGATGTGGGGTGTCACATTAGGTATCATAGCTTAAGGTTAGCAGATCAGATAAAATATTTTAAAAATTGTTTTCAAAAAGGTTTTAAAAGAAAACATTTTCAAAAGAAAAGTCTGTTTAGAAAAACATATTCCCCAAGGCCATATGAAATATCTTTCGAATCTCTATTTGAATCCCTTTCCTTTTCTTTTTTCATCATATCTGGGGAACCTAATATTCCTAGGGGCATACAGATACCGGCTTGGTTTCGTAGGTATCTGGAGGCTATGACACTCGTCGAAGGCCGAGCAGACGCCCCTCCCCCAGCTGCAGCCGCTGTTCCTCCTCCTCCCCATGCTGATAATTTCTCTAAGATATGCAAAGATTTCCATGCTATGGGTGGGAAGTCATTCAAAGGAACTAAGACTTTCATGGAGGCAAGGAACCGGCTTAAGGAGACGGAGGATTTGTTTGGAATTTTTGAAGTTGACGATCGTAAGAAGATTCAGTTAGCCACTTGGCAGCTGAAAGATAAAGCTTCATTCTAGTGGAAAGTGATGTAAGCAGGACATCCAGTGGAGACTTGGGATGATTTCCGATAGAGATTCGAAATGAAGTTTCTTTCTCAAGTCGAGAAAAGTATGAAAATGGAAAGGTTTTTGGCGCTTAAGCAAGGGGCAAAACTGTTAGAGAGTATGTTAATAAGTTTAATCAATTGACAAGGTTTGGTTTGGAACAAGTGGATAACCCACACAAGATGGCTTTGAGGTTTGCTAGAGGATTGAATGAAACCCTCCATGGGTTAGCTATGTCTCATATTCCGATGGGTGCAACTTTAGAGAAACTCATTTGATATCACATTAACGCATGAGAAAGGTAAAGGTGAAAAGAAAGAAGCTAAAGTTGAGGAAACACAAAACAAGAAAGTATGGCTCAAGAAAGAATAACAACAACAAAAGAAGGGCGACAAAAATGGCAAAGTTCGAGATAAGAGGAAATATCATCATTGTGGACGCGAGAATCATGTGATCAATGATTGTAAGAAAAGAAAAACGCTTGTTTCCATTGTGGAGAGGTTGGACACTTTTCTAAGGAGTGCCCGAAAGAGCAAGGACAGGGTCAAAGGACAGATCTTCTGGAGGGCAGGAGCATGCTTTCGTGGCTAGTGTGCCAGATAGAGGTAGGAAAGTTTTCGTTGAAGGTTTGATTTCTCTTTCCAATCATCCAATTAGAACTCTTTTTGATTCTGGCGCTTTGCATTCTTTTATATCTGATTTTGTGGTTGAGTCTCTGCACCTTAGTACTAGTATGGTTTTGGATCCCGTTGTTGTCTCAAACCCCATTGGTGGTATGACTCATTTGTCTATGATTTGTTGGGGTTTGAGAATATCTGTGTTAGGCGTCGAGTTTGAATGCGATGCATATGTGCTTAGTTTCACGGGATATGGTTTGATTCTAGGGATGGATTGGCTTGCCATGTATGGTGCCATTCTGGATTGTGAGAGAAGGATCGTTAGACTTTTGACTTGTCATGGGAGAACCCTCGAGATTTCTTGTAACCCAAAGGGGTCTATCATGCTTAGTTTCCTAGGTTCACTTGATGCATCGAGCGATGATCTACGATATGTACCAGTAGTCTGTGAGTATCCTGATGTTTTTGAGGAGGTTCGGGGATTACCTCCAAGGCGCAAGATTGGTTTCCGTATATACTTGGTGGAAAATGCAAATCCAGTTGCATTGCCTGTGCGCCACATGGCTCCAAGAGAAAGGAGGGAGCTCAGCAAGCAAGTAGGGGAGCTAATTGAGAAAGGGTTTATTAGGCGAAGCATATCTGAATGGGGTGCTCCGATGGTATTCGCTACTAAGGCGGATGGTTCGCTTAGCTTATGTGTGGATTATAGAGAGTTGAATAAGCTCACTAAGAAGAATAGGCACTCATTTCCGAGGATAGGTGATCTGTTTGACCAGCTTGTTGGTGCATCTATTTTCTCTCATTTAGACTTGGCTATGAGCTTTCATCAGTTGAGGGTGGCTGAAGACAGTACAGACAAGACCGCTTTTCGAACTCTAGATGGTTTCTTCGAGTGGCTCGTCATGTCTGTTGGGTTGACGAATGTACCTGCCTATTTTGTTGACTTGATAAGTTGGGTGTTTCAAGAGTTTCTAAATAAGTTCATTGTGGTCTTTGTTGATGACATCTTGATTTTCTCGAAAAGTGAGAAAGAGCATGCCCTACATTTGAGAGAGGTTATGAGAACTCTCAATGCACACCAGCTTAAGGCGAAATTCTCCAAATGTCATTTTTGGAGAAAGGAAGTGAGATTCTTAGGGCATGTGGTCTCTAAAGATGGGATAGCCGTAGATCCCGCGAAGGTAGTTGCAGTTCAAGATTGGCAGATCCCAAAGAGTACAATAAAGGTGAGGAGTTTTCTTGGATTAGCGGGCTATTATAGGAAGTTCATTAAGGACTTCACAAAGAAATCAACCCCACTCACCAGGCTGACAAAGAAGAATCTGATATTCTCTTAGAATGTAGATTGTGACGATGCTTTTCAGTGATTGAAGTGGGCTCTGACAACAACCCCAGTCTTGACCTTATCCGACGGGAACAAAGTGTTTGCAGTATACACTGATGCATGTGGTATAGGGCTTGGTATGGTTCTGATGCAAGAAGTAAGGGTAGTATGTTATGGAGGTAGACAATAATGGTTTTATGAGAAGAACTACCCTACCCATGACTTGGAGTTAGCTGCCATAGTATTCACGCATAAGACTTGGAGCCATTATTTACTAGGAGAGAGGTTCGAGTTGTACACCGAGCATAAATCTCTTAAGTACTTGTTCTCGCAAAAGGGTCTTAATTTAAGGCAACAAAGATGGATGAAATTCGTAGCATCCTATGACTTTGAGATTGCTTATACCACTGGAAATGGTAATGTGATCGCATATGCATTGAGTATGCAAAGGATGACATTTAGTCCTCTGTTTGTGGAGAGGAAAAGCTTGGAGTTCATATCGACTTTTGATTTTTGACCCTCCACCGAGTTTACACCTGGTTTATTGGCATCGTTAGAGGTGCGACCTACTCTGTTGGATCAGATAGGGACTTCACAGTGAGGGGTCCCACAACTAGAAGATATCTTGGATAGACTCAATAAAGGGGAAACTTCTAGTCACCTTAATAGATATTCCATAGACGATAGAGGTTGGCTGCGGCGAGATGGAAGGCTTTGTGTTCCCTGAGTTGGGGTTTGTAGAAGACAGTCCTTGAGGAAGCCCATCATTCTAGGATGACTATACATCCAGGTGGTGATAAGATGTACAGATATATGAAGAGGGTTTTCTTTTGGGCTGGGAGCAAGAAAGATGTAGAAGAGTTCGTTTCTCGATGTTCGATTTGCCAGCAAGTCAAGGCTGAGCAAAAGAAAACTGGTGGTTTACTTCATCCTTTGGAAGTCCCACAGTGGAAGTAGGAAAGCGTATCTATGGATTTTATTGATGTTTTTCCAAGATCAAGGAAAGGCACCACCAATATTTGGGTTACAGTGGACAAGGTTACTTAGAGCGATCATTTCATCCCCGTTAAGAGTAAGAGGATGATAACAAGGTTGGCAATAGTTTATCTTCGGAGTACCTTCCAGTTGTGAGTGATCGTGACCCCATTTTCACCAGTGAGTTTTGGAAGAGCTTGCAAGAGGCACTTGGTACACAGTTATAGTTGAGTACCGCTTATCACCCTCAGACCGATGGACTGACAGAGAGGGTGAATAGAGTCCTTGAATATCTTTTAAGACTGTGTATACTAGACTTCAGAGGGACTTGGGAAGAGCATCTTCCTTTAGTAGAATTCGCCTACAACAACAGTTTCCAGGATAGTATTGGCATGGCACCCTTCCGAAGCATTATACGGACGACCCTGTAGATCACCAACTTATTGATGGGAATCTACAGAAAAGCTTCTACTTGGACCTGAGATAGTTATAGAAACTTTGAAAAAGATTGATCTCATCCGTTGATGCATGAAGACAACTCAGGACAGATAGAAGTCCTACGCAGATAGGAGAAGGGCTGATATTGAGTTTGAGGTAGGAGATATGGTTTTCATCAAGGTATCGCCTTTGAGGAGTGTAGTTTGTTTTCGATCTGTAGGGAAATTGGCACCAAGGTTTGTAGGACCATTTCCCATACAGAAAGGATTGGCCAAAAGGCATATAGAGTAAAGCTATCAGAGAGACTGTCCAGCATTCATGATGTTTTCCATGTTTCTCATTTACGGAAGTACTTACATGATACCGCAAAAGTAGTTGAACCAAGTATGCTTGATGAAGTAAAGGTGGAATGGGAGGCGACAGTTAGGCGTATTCTTGAATTAGAGGTTAAGAAACTACGCAACCGAGAGGCCAAGTTGATGAAAGTTCAGTGGGGAGATAACTAAGAAGATGCAACTTGGGAGACTGAAGACAAGATTCACGCTTCGTACCCTTTTCTCTTCAAGGGTATGTTCTTAACTTCTTTTTCCAAAGCTTTTATTCATGTCTGTTTCCATCGTTTAAGTATATCCTATCGATCGAATCTTCGACCTCTAGGTAGGTAACCCAGGAATTTAAACATGTGTTTGAGACATATTATGTTTTATGGATGCAAGTGGAAGCAAATTTTTGCTGGTGGTTGCTCGTGGATGCATATACACACATTATGCACTAGATCGGGTCAATCACTCTCATATTACATATGGATGCGTGTGCATTTTTCTTCTTTTAATGGCTGAAAATGGGTGTATCATCATATGGATGTTGCATCTGGATGAATGATTTCGCACACATGTAGAACTTACATGTTATGGGATTATTTGCATACATTTTGGTTACATGGCACAAACATTAATTGCATTAAGGAGGTCAACTGAATCAGTAGAACACCTGATTTCTCGCATTAGTATAGGGACATATCCACACACCCTTTCATATGTTCATATAAAAATTAGAAATCTTTTAAGGACAATGGATGCCTGTGATTGGTGGAAGAGGAGATGGATGTTGGATGTTAGGATATACATTCTTCTTAGCTTAGAGATTTCAGGGATGAAAGCCTTTAAGTAGGGAAGAATGTAACACCCCGTAATTTTGAGAACACTATAATGATAAACTAATGAATACTTAATTAAATATTGGGAATTACGTAAAATGGACAGTGCCATTGCGTTCATCTCGGAATTATGCTTAAGATAGACTTTGAGTTTGCATAAAACGGACATCGTATGAAGAAGTTATTAAGTCTAAAAATTTATATACGCACAAGAGAATTATATATATACATAACCAAGTCAAAACCATTCAAAATAGATTAAAATTCGAAGGCGGGAAATAACGCGGGAATCAAACCCGTTGGAGGTCGACCCACTCTAGAGGTGTCGACCCATGGGTCGACACAATCACAGAGGTGTCGACACCCATGTCGACACCCCCCAGATCCGGGGCAAATTCAGTTCTGCATACATGGACTTGTTTTCTGACCATAGTCATTAACTCTAGGCTATATAAAGGACCCTAAACCCATGTTTTATCCATCTAAATCAATGGCGACGACAAGATGTTGCTCCAACTCAGATTAAATTAGCCTTTTCTTCTTAAACAACAAGTTATACGTATTCAAAGATCACTGATTCAACATCAACACGCTTTCCTTAGTTTTCTTAGATCCATTCTCTGCGAGTCTATGTTATTTTTAGATATAAACACTTAAAATACAATCTTGACATGGCTATAAGTTTGGATCTAAAGCCTATGCATGTTAGAAACTTGAATCACAACAGATCTTCCATTGCCCATACAACTGATCTATTGATTTATGCATATATGCCTATTCATGACATCCCTATCATGCTAGTTTGCCTAATCATGTCACCTTATGCCTATATGCTAGTTTGCCTAATCATGTCGCTTTATGCCTGTCACGTTAGTTTGCTTAATTTTGTCATTATATGCCAGTTTTATTTACTACGGCTATTATCATTCTCTTCTCTCCCTTTTTCCCTTTTTATTTTTATAGCTAGGCTACTTTCGAGCCTAGGGCTATCGTTGAAACACACGAACGCACGAAATTGGGAACGAGGAAAAACTTTAAAATTGGGGCATAAATTGTATGGAAAAATTTGGGGCATAACTTGTATTGGGGAATTGGGGCATAACTTGAATTGAAAACATGAATATGTATTTGGGGCATAAACCAAACTGTGACTAAAAACCTTAATTTGAGGCATATGGCACATGATGAATATGACTTGGAAAAGGGGCATGAAAACCTATAATGAAATAGGAATAATGGTTAAAGAATGAATATGCCAAGATTTACAGTAATTAGAAACTGTAACTGCGCTTAGACATGAGGTTAGATTACATTTGTGGTAGAAGTCTGCCCTGAACAGCCCGACATATCCAGCATCCACAAGTGGTGAATCTAATTTGAGGGGTCTAAGTGCATAAACGAACACGTAACTATGCTAAGACATGAGGTTATGTCCGACTTGTGGAAGAAGTCTGCCCTGACCCAACCGGCATATCTGGCATCCACAAGTGGTAGACTTAATGTGAGAGGTCTGGCGCATTATAATCATAAATGGATGAATGGTGATAAACTTGTAATACTTAACCTGTTTGAATCTATGGGGATTACATGAACCAGTTAACTTGAGTAAGGGTTAAGTAAACTTGCTTGAGTCAGTGGGAGGGTTAAGTAAATCTTGGGAAAGTGGGTAATATTTGTATATATAAGCCCACAAACTCAACCTGTTGGGGTTATGCAATCTTGTTAAACCAGTAGGCATAACCTATTGAAATCCTAGTAGTGGGGATGCAAGCCTAGGGGAAGCTTGTATCATATGGAATGTGGGACCCATACCAGTCAGTAACCTATATCAGTATCAAACGGGAAACCCCGAACTAGGTCGGGGTCAGGGAACGCTTACTGAGATGGTTGTAAGAGGTCACTTAAGAGAGGTGTGGGCGGCGCATTCCGACGGGGTTATGTGCGTGCATGGGTTCGGACCAGGGAGGATTAAGACGCCATGACACCTGTAGATATGGTTTGTGCATCTTGTTAACATAAGGTTGCCACTTTAGGAAGTGATACATCCTACTTTGGGGCCAGCACAGGGTATCTACGAGGGATAGGGAGCCGATCGATTGGGGGTAATAATTAGGGTACATCTAGTCTCGCTTGTTTAGGAGCCCGTTATTATCGTTTGGGGTTAACAACTGTCAGTTCTGTTGGGCTACCTGTTATTGTATGGGGTAAAACCTCTCACTAGAAGTACACCTAAGTCTACCATCTTGTACTAGTTGGGATCATCTTGTTCTTGTTATACTAGTATTGGTGCAGAGAAAAGTATTAGAGAAGCGCAATGCATGTTCTAATTTGTTTGTCTTGTTTATATTGTTGTACCTACCTTGTGACACGGTTATCTCCTTCTCCAACTTGTATGCCTGTCATGATGCTCTTACTTATTTATATGCTTAAAGTAACTGGACTCGCCAGACTTTATGTCTGACCCATTTTGTTTTCTCTTCTTTCTCTTCCGCTCCCCCCTCAAGTTTCTCAGGGTGGGAATACTCAAGCTTGACCAGGATTCTTCTTTTCTGCTTGGAGCTACTTAGATGTATTGCTCATTTTCGCTTTTGCTCCACTATGGCTATGTTTTGGGGATTATGCTCTTTTTATGTATTATTGTACTCTGATGATGATTTTGTACAAGGAAAAAGTTTTTAATGTTTTCAGTATTCCAGACTTATTATGTAATTGGGTTTGAACCACGAAGTTTTTCTATTTAATACAGTTTTTAATTCTGCTATTATTTTATGTCTGTCTTGTAATTTTTATGTTCCTGTTTACCTAAATGCTTCATGAAACTTAATGCATTCTGATAAAGAGTGACACTAAAGGACGTAGGGTATCACACAACCCGCTAGGAATGGGCCTAAATTTCGACCCAAAAAGGTCAATCGAAACTTAGTGCCATTGTAACAACCCGAAATTTTGACAATAAAAAGTTCAAAAATAGGAATTTCTGCAAATGATGGAATTTGACCACGAAACATTAACTGTTGCGTTCGTCTTGGTATTCTAGTCAACTTTCATGTTTGAAGTTTCGCGAACGGGGTCTGTATGAAAAGTTACGGACAAAATGCGAATACAGACGGAAAGTAAATAAACCGAATATTTAATTAACGATTACCATATATAAACCAGCCGACCTGGGCAGTTTGATGTCCAGGCGGTCGACATGGGGTTCGATCGGCAGTCGACCGCCCAGGTCAACCTACTGGGCGTCAAACTGCCCAGTGACGGTTAGGTTTTGGTGAGTTGTTTTATTATATTGTTTATAACGAATGGACAGATGTAACTTAAAACTAGCCCAGCGGTTCTAGGGCATTTCCACCCCTATAAATAAAGGGGTAGAGCCATACTTTTTTTCATTCAAATCTATAAAGGCAGCGGAGCTCTGAAATTTTTCTTCCTCTTTTAACCTTTCTTCCTCTTCCAACCTAATTTCTAAATAAAATATATTCATACATATACAAAATCAAATCAAATTCATATGGTATTGGAAAGATTAATAGATTCAATGGAATAGGGTGTTCAACAATAAATTTCTTCGCTCTTTTCCCTTTTTCTTACATTTCTACAAATCTAGAATTCTGCCCTTTTTAGATAAACAATAGATTTATAAGAATTTGGGGATTGTAAGCCTAAAAAGGTTCAAAATTCAGAAATTGGAAGCTATAAGGTGAAAGGGAAATTTACTAATACAGATATAACGATTTATCTATTTCGTTTGAATCCAATTTATGTTATATGCCTATCAGATCTGTTATTTAAATAATTGTAAATTGTGATAACCATCAGATCTGATTATGAATATGTTTGAAACTAGTAAATGATAAAGTTGTGATTATGTATAAATATGAATTGTAGGATTTTTATATATATTCCCATATATTTCTACAAGTTATGTCATGAATTATGAAGTATGTTGTATATGCCACATAACATTGTGGATCTGGAAATCATTCCCATTAAACGTAAATTTGTTGTAGTTATGTTTCAAATCTTTAGATAAGTGCTGAAATATGAAATATGAAAATTTGGGTAAAAAGATGAATTTTTGTATTATGTGAATGTGATAAATAAAAGAAATATTCCTTGTTTACATTCAATGTTGTTGGGTTTTTGGCTCAAGCATTGTAAATTATGTCGTTTTCTTCATTTTTAAATAAAGAGGCCTAATTTTAGAATCACAAGAAGTATGACAAAAAGAATTAAAAAGGAAAAGTGTGCAAAGGTAGATATAAATATAAATACATGTTTTGTATGTAATTTGCATCGACTATTCCAAATAATAATGTAGTACATATATTTCTTGTGATTTGAAAATATGTCAATTCCACAAAATGGTCCTTGTGAGACTTGAAACCTTTTTGGAAAGATTGAATATAAAAACGGAACATTTAGTTAATTAATTAAACTAAATCATCAATTTAAAAATAAGTATTGTAAAATAATGAATAATTAATAAACATTAATAACTATGTTGACCACACGAAAACACAAAAATGAATATATACATATTATCCATCCAAATCAGCGTGAAACGGTGGAATGTAAATTGTATGAAATGTTTGAATGTTGGATAAGGTTCAATTATTGAATTATATGTAAATATAATCCAATTTGAATTAATATATTTGGGGTGACCATTTGTAGCAATGAATATAATTAATTGGCATAAACGAGACCGCAAATATGGAGATAACCGTTGTAACCAATATTGATTTGGGGAAATAAATTGTGAATAAGAAACAGTTAAAATTCCTAAAATCAATTAGGATAATTTTTGTGGATCCCAATTAGGAAATTTAAATTATAACCGCATTTAGACACGAGGTTAAACTCAACTTGTGGTGTAAGCCTGCCCGGAACCGAACGGCAAATCCAAAGACCATAGGTAGTCAGTTTAATGTGAGGGGTCTAATTCATAAATATAATCGTACTAAGGCACGAGGTTAAGTTCGCTTGTGGTAGAAGCCTTCCCAGAACCGACCGGCATATCCAGCATCCACAGGTAGTCAACTTAACGTGAGAGGCCTGGTATGTAAATATATAACAATCAACCAATAAATAAATAAATAAATATAGGAATTATCAGTTGGGGCGCAACAAATAGGTAACTCGGGACTGATAAATAGTTGCCTTAGGAAAATATGAACATTAGAGTCATAAAGGGCAATAAAAAGGAAATAAAAAGAAATGGGTGTCAAAAAGGGGATTAATGGGTATTGATTGTAGTTTAAATATAAGTCCAAATTAGGGAAGAAATTTAATAAATATCCTAGAGAAAAGGAATATAACCTTCCTTTTTTATATCAATAAAACTTATAATTAAAAATATAGTTGGACTTAGTAGGTTAATAGCGTAAGATATTATTGACATATAAACCCATGATACAAGTAGTGTGTATGTATAGTATTTCCGTATAAAGGAATTAAACGGGAATGATTTAATAACGTAGCCTACTTTATCCCAAAATGGGAAAGGTGTTAAAGGCAGATGGGGACGAATGAATAACCTTTGCGTGTAGTCTGCTTTCTTGGGTCCTAAAAGGCTAAGTGACTAGGGTTAAAGAGTCCACCTGGGAATAGATTTTTCAGTATATGGGTCTTAAATGGCAGGTATGTGTGGACCTACCCAAACCTGGAAATTAAAAAGGCTAGATATGGTCACCTATCCTACGAGAAGTATTAAGTGACTAAGGAGGTTATTGAATGAGGTCAGCTAGAAGGTATAACGAAAGATAAAATAGCTACTCTCACCTTATGCGGGGCAAGGGTATAAGCGTGAATGACGGAAGCCTTTACTAGTAGGGCCCGTAGCTAGCGCCCTCTAGTTTTATGTTAATATTGAATATATTATCGAGGGTTAATAAGTGACCAATAGGTCCTCCTAGGGTCTTAAGTGATCGGGGAGAATCCACTCCACCTATCATTGATAGTTAGGCGTTAAATAACAAAGAATAGAGAATGAGGATATAGATAGAAACCCCGAAATTAGGGGCCCACTCTCGATATAATTAACCAGTTAAACTCTGGTATAAAGGCTTCACAAAATGTGTGTAAACGTCCTATCTCTGTAATGTAATTTGGAAATACTACTTTTGGCTAAATAGTAAAGTCGTGCGTAAACATTTACTAGGTTGGGCTAGAATCACTAACCTGGTTAGGCATACAGCTTGGGTTGAACCAAACAGAATATATCTTTGTTGTACATTTCTTAGTCACTAGAACTTGTTGTTCTAACCCTCCTCCTCATTACAACCTCCAGGTTTCATAGAGTAGATCGGGTTCTCAGAGATTTTTAAGTTTGGCTTTCGGTTCTCGTTCTCTCTCATGCTTGGTATTGGCAAAGTGACTTATTTTGAAAAAGGTAGTTGCTTGAGTTAATACTAATTTATCCTATTTTGTTTCTGCTATGAGTTATCTTATCGTACTTTGATTTTGCTTATGCCTATTCATTGCAGGTACCAGATATACACTCTACGCTTGGATGTGTTCAAGTTTCATTTTTGTTGGAATTTGGGTGCAGAAAAATGTGGGGTGTTACAGCCATTCTAAATAGATCGTTGGTTCCAATAAGGAAATGGTATAACAGATATAACAACGAATACCAAAGAAAAATCAGAATATCACACAACGGAAGAGATAAAACATAATAACTTAAAATAGATGTACCTTTAATTAAAACCATCATAAATGTCGGTTATAAGAGTTTCGTGCAATAATTGGTACACCAACATTAATTATCCTAATATAATAATACCGCCATAAATAATGTCTAATAGCTATGGATCCTCCATTGTCGGGATCCATCTCTAAGGTATCATTGATCGAAACATTCCCATCTACTGTCATGTTTAAATGTTAAGAGGAGGGAGGTCAGAACAAAAAGTTCTGGTGAATGAAAATCACATAAGCTTTCAAGAGTAACTATCCCCTATATTTGGTAGTATAAATTCTTTAGGATACGCCTACGTAAACAAGCATACACACAAGGCAAACATATAAGGCGGATGTCCTAAAAGTCAATCAACACCCCCAAAACTAAATTAAGGGCAGTTACCTCCTACGGTCACTTAATACCACATTTATTTAGGACGGACACTTCACTAGTCACTTAATACCCAATGGCGGACCCCAGGCAACTTGATACCCTGTTCTATTGTTAATACAGTATTAATGTTAACTATCGAGTAGGAAGAGAAATAGTAACGGCTACTTAATACTATGTTGTGGGTCAGGAACACGACTTCTTATAAGAAGAAACCCTTTGTCGAACCCTCTTCTTACTATCTTGCTGTCCCTATAATAGAACTCCTAGCTACTTAATACTTCCCTTGAACGATGGTTACTTAGGCCATGTATACATAATCCGTCTCTAGATCAGTCCTTACTAGCATCCTAGATAAGAAGAAGACATTACTTGGAGAACATTCCCCACACACATTATCTTCTATTAGGAACATTTAATACTTTATAGGAGAAAGGTGAACTAAACAACCACTTACTTCTTGAAGGGCGAGCCCAATGACTTAGGTCCTGAACCAAGGAGTGAACCTTAGGAACAAATCCAGTCCTAACCACTTAACACGCAATAAGCGACAGGTCAGCCACTTGATACCTTTTTCCTAGGTAGGCCTACTTCACACACACAACATATATATACATATATGCACACTAGATATCTCATATTAGGCCTACACTTGTAGATGCTGGATTTTCTAGGTGGTTCCGGACAGACTTCTACTACAAGTTGGGCCTAACCTCGCATCATAGCATACTAATTATAATGGCCCATGGCACCAAAACCTCTCACGTTAACCAGATTCACTCGTAGACGCTGGATATGCAGAGCAGTTCTAGGAAGACTTATACTACAAGTAACGGTTAACCCGTGTCTATGTGTCATTAATATTAATTAAGCCATTAACTCATACAACCATACAAATTCCTATGGGTACATTCAAATTCTATTCCTAATTTAATCGTATTTATAATGCACTTAATATGCATTTATATACGTTGATTACATTATAGATATATACAAATGTTAACGTAACTTAAGCGAGCGAGATTAGCATCCTTACCACGTATATGAAATGTCGATCCCTATTAAATTGTTAAAGGTATACAAGTTATTTTCCCTTATTTTCCTCAACTATAACATAAATGTACATATTAACATATGACAATAAATTAGGAAAAACAATCATAACAACTTATAAACTTCTAACCCAGGTTTTGATTATTGTATTAAAAAAAGATAAACATAACATTATACATCAAATATACATATATGTTTATAATTCCTATTTTGAATAAATTCTTTCTTAATTTTTTTATATGCAAACCCTTATATTTAGATATATTGTGAATAATATGTTTGAATGCTCTATTTAGAAAATAGAGACTCAAGCCTATTTAGATTTACAAATTTATTCAAATCTTAACCTTTTGTATCAAACACATGGATTTACATGAAATGGAACAAAAAGGAATCCAAATAATATAAACAATTACATACAAACATTGTGTTCTTCTTTTATCATTACAATAACCCAAAACCATAAATATAATAGATTGAACATTTCTACGAACAATTAAAATATAGGGAATTTGAAGGATGCTTAATATTATATTTTCATTTAGATCCATATTCCCTTAGGCATATAGATCTAAATCCACATTACAAATAGAGAAAATACAAACTAATGTCATTTCCACTCACAGTGCTAAGAAGGATTAAATAGTAGAAATTTGAATAGTGTTTGCTTTTGGATCCAATTCTTTGTACAAAACATTCTCCAGTTCTTGTTAATTTGTATATATGAATCAATGGATTAGAATCTTATATACAAATCTTTGAATTCCAGAATAAATTATAAATCTAATCCTAAATCATAATAGAGAAGAAAAGAAATATAGATTTAGGATTTAGAAGAAAATCTGAACTTTTCTCTGGAATTCCAATGGCAATATGGAGGTGCAAAGAGAAAATAGATTAGGGTTTAGCAGTGGCTAGGTAAGTGGTATATATAGTCCCAAGTGTGTATACAAACTGTTAGATTGATTAGCTTTAATTTGGTTTGTTGTTTGCAATTTATATATAAGTCCCTATAAAAATTGGCATTCACTGCCCATTTTCCTTAAAAGAGGTTGACCCCTTCCATAGAAAGACGGTCGACCCCTAGGACGACACCCCTTTTATGGAGGAGGTCGACCTCCCTTCATGGATCGAGCCCGAGTATTTGTTTCTCTAAATGTTTCATTTATATTAATTACAGTATTAAATTAGATTGATTACCTTGCTTAAGCGGATTATTCTAGTCCCCTGTTACATGTATATATATACACACACAATTTAAATTACCATGGAATATTCTTTTCCTGCCAATTGATATATAATTATATTCCATATATTTATCTATACAATTTGAATTTCAAATATTGTGTGTAAATAATTCACGTATAACTTGTTTAATCATAACTTCTTCATACAGATTCCCTTTTTAGCAAATAAAATATGCAAACGGATCAGAATCTCTCTACGAATGCAATAGTAATACTTTCGTGACCTAATTCTCAATTTTCTGAAATTATTATTTTTATCCCACCAATATTTCATTAATTTATTAATATTTATGGTTAATTAATTATCTATGTTTATTTAGGATATATTCTTATGGGGTGTTACATTCTTCGCCCCTTAAAAGATATTTCGTCTTGAATCTTTCTGAAGGAGCAAAAACACAACTCGTTCTTAACAATCATGTTATACACCCGTGTTATTTTGTAAACATCCAAGAATCGACGTGATTATGTATTGAACACTTTCTAAAGTGAGCTCAGTCCTAGCGTGTACATGTAATAAGTGATGTCGGATGTATGTAAAACTTCCCAACATGCATATAGTTTCTATATGAGTGCATGGTGCATATGTGTTGCAACCATCTCCTACCATCCAACCAAGCAAACACAATGCAATCATAATATCCTAAACTTTCGAGAAAGATTACAAAATTTAAAATTTTCATGCCTTCTCTCGAATTTCCTTCCTTATGTACTCGAACCAATCTAACAAAATATTGCGGAGTCTTGAAATCCCATGCTCCAAATATCTATGATGGCACAAGATTCCCAAGGGTCCGTCCTTTGTCGCTTTTTCTTGATCATGCCCTACCAAAATTCATGCACTGTGAAAGTATCTTATCAAACATAAAACATTTATGGGATCCTATAATCCATAATATCGTGTATCTCCCTAACTTTGGTAAAGCCCAAAATACAATATTGACCCCTTATCCTTCACAAGCTACCTATCCAAATAAGACTTTTTTCCAAAGTCTAACCATAAATTTGGTTCGAGTATAAATTCGTCAATGGTTATTCCATCTACACTTTGGTATTTTAGGTAGTCTCCTTGAAATTTTTCAAGAGTTCCTTACTAATGAACAAAGAAAAAGATAATTATGCTACTCTAAAGAGATCAATATTATTCCTATCATATCATAGATCTAAGATGCAACTCTTCTTCTTATTCCCAAAGCTCTGGTCGTCTTCAGTTTTTCTTTCAGTCTTTGAACGAGATGTAACTCAAAAATTTAGAAGTTTCCAATTCTAATGAATTGATGCTCTAGTCTATACTAATAACTAAAATACTTCCCTATGCTCCAATTAGTTGGAATTTAAATCCCAATGAGGTTTTTATTATAATTTCCATAAATTTTCCTAGACAATCATATTGACATATTTAAAATTACAAGGGATCGGTATTGTCTCATTTTGAATAGATAGTATAATTTACATGCAAATACGTAAAATCACACATCACATTCTTTATATTTTGAGTATATCCCTTATAATTTCAAGTATAATCTCTTTATTGAAAAATGACAAATGGCCAAATTTATAAAAAATTAAACAAATACCCTTAAGCAAACCAAACACGATCATATTCAAATTAAACTGGTTAATACAAATCAAATGTTTAAGCCTTACTCTTTATTCTCTTTCTTCAAGTTCTTATTCTTGAGGAAGACATTTTCTAATGCTAAACTTCTTCTTTACTGAATATTTTCAAAAATCACAACAACATCCACTTCCTTCTTGTAACATCCTGGATTTCTAGCTATTTTATAGTAAATATTTAAATTAGTTTTAAATATGTAATTAGAATTTTAAATGAATTTTATTGAATTTATCGACTTAATATCGATATACAATTTATTTCAAACATATTTAATTATCATAATACGGAACGATAATATTGGAATTTGAAATTAGAACTGAATCAAAATGATTCCGATGATTATTATAAATTGTATTTGTTTATAAACGACAATAATAATAATAATTTATTATCGAAGAATTTATTTGTTTTGAATTTAAATTATTAGTTATTAATTTAATATGGTTATTCTATATATACGTTTGAATTTAATTCCAGAATCTATTCTGTTGAGGTTCAAAATAGTGTTATAACAATGAATCGTCAGTCGTTAAGTTAAAATAACGGTTCGTGATCTCAGGTAATGGACCCCAAGATATTTTATTAGTGGATAGGCTCAAAATCAAATCGATATCTTTTTAAAAAGGAATAAAAATCCCTTGATATCAAATCGAATTAAAAACAAATCAAATCGTATTAATTTTAGGTGTACATTTGCTGACCTAAGCTTCATCCTATAACAGTAACCACACAGTACTAAATTCCTTAGGGACCAAGGCGTTGTTCTTATATAAATTCGCAAATACACTTCCCTTCATTCTTTCAGAATAAATCGAAATGGCTATTTCCTTTCTAAAACCATTCCTCCTCGATTTAAAAAAAAGAAATGGCTTCAGATCAAAATCAATATCGTCCCTTTAACTTCATGAGCCTTCTCTTCAATTCCGTGGGTTGTTGCGAGATGCGATTTGGGGGAAAGGTTTATCGCGAGTTGTTTTCTGGTATGCGACATCGTTCAGATTAGGGGATTGGACGAGGGGTCACTGCGGTTTGGGGCTTCGGATTTGTTTTTGAAAGTGATGGACACAAGCTCGATCTCGTTAATAGGGAAACTGAGTTAGCGGTGTGGTGATTGGAGCGAATTTTGAGTTGATGTTTCGGGATGCTGCAGTGTGCGATTTTGGGGGAAATGATGTGGAAGTCGCGATTTAGGAAGGAGACGCTTGATAGGGGATGCGATACTGGGAAGGTGATCGATGTGAACTAGGCTGAGCACGAGGTCAAGATCACGAGGTAAGGAATTGCATGGTTCGAATGGTATACTAGTAGAATTTAAAACAGGATATTGTCGCTACCTTTCTTCTTGGGTCACTGCAGTTCTCGATGCAGTGTTACTCGACGTTGTCGCAGGTGGTTTATGTGGAGTTTGGAGGAGCAATTAGGTAGATGGTGATTGATTTTGTGGAAGGTGGATGCATGAATATTGATGCTGGGTTGATCTGGGAGTTCGAACTATAGGTTTGTCAGTTTGAACTTAGGAATTGAGTTCGATTTTTTTCTGTAATGGATTGGCTCGACAATAGTATAGTGACTGGAGTTTGAATTTCTTGACAATTAACAAGGTGATATAGGTTGAACAGTTGGGAATTGGCAGTGGATATAATGGAGAGACCGGCCTATGGATTTAGTGATTTATGGGGTGCCCATGACCAGGTATAATCCTGTTATTTGAAGGCAGGTCAGTCGCTATATGTGACAGCAAAAGGAAGGGCAGGATTAACTGTGAGGTGATTGATGAAATGTCGGAGTAGGTCGGTATACTTTTAAGGGTTGATGGCGGTTGTTGGTATTGTTCAGAAATCGGTGTCGAGGGGTTTGCAGATATGATAAGGTATACATTTTATTTATTTAAAGATACGTTTAATAAATTGTTTATCCATTATAGAAGTTAAATTAAATTAATAAGATGTTTAATCGATAAACAAAATTTAAATCGTCATCGGTACAAAAATAAGTTATTCGAGAATTCATAGAAGCAACATTATGGAATTAAATGGGATTTATTTGGATATTCGGCAAAGGAAAATCAAGGTGAGTAAATCTCACTTGAAATTTATTTTACCAATAAAATGAATTGTTGGCTGCTTGATTGCTTTTATAAATTGTTTACCAATTGTGGTTATTATATATTATTTATTTAGGCTTGGTGGTTGTCGCTATTATTATATATATATATATATATTGGATTTCCCTCAATATTATTAGCGAATGCTCGAAGTATCATTAGCGGATGACCCTACGCCCAGGATATATAAGTGGATCCCCTTTTATACCGCGATATCCTGCATTGAAGCAGGATTGGTATTATTTGTGTGACTAACATCTGTGGATGCAGGGAAAATAGGTTGGAGGGATCCAACTGGATTCCTCAAATTTATTTATAACTGTTTACATATTTATATGGGTGTGATATGTTGAACTTGATTGATGGTTTGTGTATTTGGATGATAAAATATCACTGGCCCTAGATATCGATATTTTAAAATATCATTAAAAGGGATTTTTAGATTTAAAAATGAAAAATTTATTTTTTTTCAAATAGAAATTTTATTTCGAATTGGCTAGGAAATTAATAACTTGTTTAAATAGTTAAAACAAGTAGTTGAACTTATGTTCGATGTTCATAAATTATCATCTGGTAATTTAGAAATGTAAAATTCGGGAATGATTTTATTAAGAGGAAAGTTTATTTTCCAAAGAAGTAATTGAATTTCAAATAGAATTTGAAATAATCTTGTTTTTAAAACAAGAAGTAAAATTTATAAACGATGATTATAAATAGAAAGAAATATTATCATTCGATATTATAAGTTTTTAATTTCAAGTTTAAATTTAAAGTTTTCCGAAGTGGTAATTGAATTTTAAAAAAAGTTGAAATTTGAAATGGAAACTGGTTTCAATATTTAAAACCAGAAGTGGAATTTATAAAAGATGCTTATAAATAAAGAAGGGAAATTTCCAGTGAATAATTTTGAATTTAAATTCAAATATGATTTTGAAAAGGGGAATTTATTCTCCAAAAATAGTAAGTGGGAATTCAAATGAAATTTGAAATAGAAAATTTGTTTTATATATTTAAAACAAGAAGTGTAAATTATAAATAACATTCGTAAATAAATGTGAAAAAGAATCATTTGATAGTTGATAAATTTAAATCCAGATATGAATTTAAAAGGGAATTTTAAATTAGAAAATCGTTTCGGAAAAAGGAAGCGATGAGGTTTTTACTCGATATTCAGAATGTAAACTGGAATTAAATAAATCCACATGGATTTATAGGTTGAAAAAGATTATGTCAAATTTGTAGAAGTAAATTGTATTTCCAAAAGATATTGGAATGGTATTAACTAGAGGAAATCGATCTTTTTATAGAAATAAAATATTTCACATGAGAATCGAGTTTAAATGGAATTGTAAATGAAAGTTGTTAAATATAAAATGAGACGACCCGAAATCCCGTTCAGACGGAAACAAGGGTTATCTTTGGAATATAACACAAAAACATATAATAGCAGAACATAATTAAATAAATACACCAGATAATGAACAATAGAATATACTGGATAAAAGTAATCATCAGAGTTACATAGTATACAGGATCTTACTTAGTACAAATACAGTTCAGCTATACATGAATGTCTACAGCGGAAATAAACAAAATACGTACAATAGGAGCTGAACAGCATAAAAAGAGATAAATGATAGAATCCATCTTCAGCTCCAGCTATCCAGAAAGAACCAGCTAAACCTGAATACAAGGCTGCCCGTGTAGAAAAAAAGGGGCACCCGAGTTTGAGAGTGAAACAAACTACGAGTCAGTCATGGGACTGGTATGAGAAATCCACTCAACACATATATAATTGGCTAATCACAGGACCACTCCACTTCCGTGGAACGGGTTTACTCCATTGGATTGCCAGTGCTTTAAAACAAATCTTTCTTTTAAACATCGCTATGCTTTTAACAAAAATGAAGCCATTATAAGACTCAGTTCCCATCACACAATGCAACGCAAACCGGAGGATAGAGTTTTTACCTTATAACAGCCAAATATGCTTGATACGAATAAAACAAAGGCATTTGATATTATTGCTAGTGTTTATATGTTTTGAAAACAATTTCAAATCATAACTATCAATCATAGACGGCATTAATGCCCCATACCACTATGTCGCCATATATAGGTATACAATCAAAACCGCACGGTGTCGTATTTGGAAATTGGATTTCTGTCATGAACCAAGGCAAAAGATAGTCCTTACCGAATTCGTGACTCTCTAGCCCGAGCCATAGGATCAGAGCTCGAGTGACCCTAGGAGCGACAGGGCCGGTCCACCGATGTGGATTAAAATTCCTGAACAATACGTTTCCCCGCCCTTTGGGGCGTAAACGAGCCAACAAATGACTCCATCGGACCCAGATCGTCCGATCAAACCGAGGCGCCTCGCAACAGCAACAACCACATAGGTGAAAAGTATATAAATGTCAGGGCTGGTAGGTCACTGACACCACCCTAGCTAGAAAGAAACGCATGTCCTCCCTGAGGTCCTTCCTCCCGTTTCTGGTTCATACCGGAGTGTGAGGCTCGCGAATTCACGTTATACACAAAGCTACGCCACACAGACGGTGCTTTGATCATCACCACAAGACTTTGCTTTTCAACAGAAGCCCCGATCACTGCATCTTAGCATGCCACACAGGCAATTCATGCCATGCGACTGATGTCCATCGATATACAACCTCTGAGCTCGTGCGTTTCAGAGAAGGGCGTTAAGCAAAAGAATAAATTCTCCGCCGCCAAACAGATGTATATTTAATAGAGATCAATCAACACAGAATAAAATCCAATGTCAGACACACAGTCCATCTACGAGTCCGTTCTGGGTCTGAGCGAAACCGGAGGCACTAAATACCTCGCAAACCCATCGATTTTCACGTACGTCTGGACGATCACCACTCATTATCCATATTTCGGGATGCCTCCCAATCAGGACCTCGGTTACCATCCAAACGAGGTGAAGATCTCCGGTCTTCGACCATCGTGTTTCTCTTCGACTTTCAATCGTCGGTCAATTATTTGAAATGAGAATTAACTCGGCCTTCTCAAATAATTCACGTATATTTAGAATTTCAAATCAATTTACTTCAATGGTTAAATTATTTGACAACGCCAATCTTGTTCTTTAATGTAATTTTCACACCAAACACATTCAACCATCAAAAGCCACATAAATCGAGCAAATTCAGTTTATTTCAATTCCATATCGCTTATGATATTTTATAACTATTTATCGCTATTTTTATTTATTTTAAAATAGCTAATTTATTCAAAACGACGCTTTGGGCCATAAAGCGGCCGTGGCGCTGTTTTTCTTCAGATTTGATTTACACATATCTGAAAATCTAACCGTTGGATCTTCACAAAATTTACATCATTAGAAAGGTATTTTCAAAACGAATCCAACGGTTCCAGTTTCGGGAAAATCATACGGTCGGATCTCCCGGTACAATCGTTTGAATTTTCGATTTCAAAATACGAACTGCAGCGTCGTTATTCGATTAAATATATAATTATATTTATATATATATAAATATAATCGCTTCTGGAGCTGTTTTTCATCAAATTTGAATTAAACATTCCAGACAATCCAACCGTTGGATTTTTGCAAGGTTGGTGCCGTTGGGAAGATATTTCCAAGGCGAACCCGACGGTTGAGATTTCGGGAAAATCCAATGGTCGGATTTCCCGCACTAGTTGTTTGAAATCACGGTTTCAAAATGCGAACTGCACGGCCACGTTTCGTTTTAATTTTATTTATATTTATATAATTATATAAATATAGTTCATTCAACAATTTCAATATCGTTTTCACTTCAAATATTTCACTAACGCCTTAAAATTTTGGAAAATTTCGCCATAACCTCCCCTGCACCGGGAGCATCGGGAAATCGCAAATAGCTTTCCCGGTCCTTCTAATCTCAAAAAGAAAAAGAAAAAGCCAAGCGGCTAGCCAACAGGCTCATAAAATCATCACCCAAACAAAACAGTAAATGTGTACCTATTTGTCGGGCACAAAATTTTATTCCTCTTCTCTGGCCCCTTTGCTATAACCTGTTCAATGAATATGCATGTACATATATATACAGTTCTTATCATTTATCATTTTCTATTCAACTTCATATTTGATTTCTATTTGGTTTAAAAACACCATTCATTCAAATGTTACATACATAGGTGCAAATCATTTCATTAGCTAATTAATGAATATTTCAACTCATATATGTTTATTTTGAACAAGTGGCTATTTTTAACACTTCACATTTCAACGATTCATGCATACAATAAAAATGTGATTTTTATTGTAAAACAATTCATTTCAAAACACTATTTTTCTATATAGTTCATATAGGTGACAAAAATAGGATTTTTATCATAAAACAATTTCTTTTAAAACGAGATTATTTTACACAGTTCATATAGTCGATAAAAGGTGATTTTTTATTATCAAACAATTTATTTCAAAATATGAATACCATTCAACACATGAATTTCAAATCAACGAATGAATATCGATTCAACACATGAAGGTTTCCTATAGTTTTTATATATAGATAAAAATGTGGTTTTTATATTTAAAACGCGAATACCATTCAACACATGAATTTCAAATCAACGAATGAATATCGATTCAACACATGAAGGTTTTCTATAGTTTAAGCAGATGAAAATAATTCAAACACACGAATATTATTCAAAATTTCGGCAGCATAACGGCAGGGTAGTTAAAACCGGGACCGTCCCTAGTACGGCTCCTCGCTCTACCTTAAAACCTCGCGGTTTTTGACAATGGGGATCATGCATCTAGTTCGCACGCAGGCGGCATGTATATATTTATTTCATTTCCACAAACTAATCCTATGTGGTTTCAACCAAATATTTCTCAACCACAAACGGGTATTTTTCAACCTCAATCAATCAATATCAACCACAAACAATCCCAAACAATCATTCGCTATCAATCAATTTTCACACCAATCACAATCAATAAATATCGTCCATGGTTTGTGGACGAGGGGCGTATATATATATATATATATATATATATATATATATGTATATTCACATATAGCAATTCACTTTTATTTCAACACATATATATATAGCTAGAAAAAGAAATTGAAGAGTGAGAAATTCTCACCGAATAGCTAATTCAATCCCACGACTCTTCTTTGCATAAATCTTCACCGTTCTCGCCTTTTGTCGCTTTCGTTGCCCGTATTCACTACATATGTAAAGATCGAATTTTTACTTCGTTATTCAATATATAAAAATCATATTTTTACTTCGATGTTCAATATATAAAAATCATATTTTTACTTCGATGTTCAATATATAAAAATCATATTTTTACTTCGATGTTCAATATATAAAAATCATATTTTTACTTCGATGTTCAATATATAAAAATCATATTTTTACTTCGATGTTCAATATATAAAAATCATATTTTTACTTCGATGTTCAATATATAAAAATCAAACCTTTCACTTGTAAAAATCGTTTCTTCACGTCATTAAAAATCTAATCTTTTTCCCTAAGGAAAAATCTAATCTTTAACTAATAAAAATATAATCTTTCTTGTCAACAAAAATCAAATCTCTGTACAACCAAAAAAATTAAACTTTCCTAATCAAAAATCAGTTGTAATGTAGAATCAAAATCAGTTTTAATAATAAAAAAAACGAAATAAAAGAAGCTCACCGCGTTCATTGGAGGGGAGGGGGTGTTTGCTCGCTGCGTCGGAGGTCAAGGGGGAGATGGATGTCGGCGTCAGGCTTCAGGAGGGCGGAGGGGTGGCCACCGGCAGTCAGGGGGACGTGCTAGGGTTTGAGGAAGGAGGAAGGCTGCTCGATTTGATTCGACGGGGGGGGGGGGGGAAGAAGGGAGAGGCGCGGCGTCTGGAGAAGATGAACGGAGGGGGGGGCAGGGATGAGCAGCAGGAGGCGGAGGCGATCGACGATGAAGGGGGGGCGCCTGAATGAAGTCGGGTTTTTTTTCTTTTTTTTCTTCTATTTTGAACGAGAATGAAAGGGAAAGGGAGAAGATAGGGGGTTTAGTGAAATAAGGGTTGACTTTTTTATTTAATTAAAATTTTATATTCCCAAAAAGCAACTTAAAATTTTGGACTCGAAATCGAACACACCGACTGTCGTCCCTAGCGTTTTATCCCCCTTCCGAACACAATGGGATATGTATCGTAAGCCAGTTCGGCTGTTTCGATAGGTTTTTTTGCTTAAATTAAAATATAAATCTATATATTTTTAATTTAACCGCACATTTCAAATTACCGAGGCCACATACTAACTCGAAAAATTCCTGAAAAATATTTTCTACCTTCGTATTGACGATACGGTCCCAACAAAACTAATTTCGTCAAATTCTGAGACCGTTTGAAAAATGGTCAATTTCCAGTCGATTAAAATCAACTAAAACCGGTCAAACGCGTTTTCTTTTGCCAAGCTCACATATTGATTCGAAAAATTATGAAATTTGAAACCTAGCAATAATTTGACATCACGGATCCAACAAAAGTGGTTTCGTCGAAATCCGAGGTCGTTTGCAAAATGTCCATTTTTAAGGGCCTGAATTCCATAGTGACTATTCAGAATTTTCAATTGGACATATCTTTTGATTCCCGCTATGAAATTTCGATTGGTCGGATTCGTTAGAAAGATATTCACTAACAGATTTAAATATTTTTGGTTTCACTAAAATCCGGATTGTTTTGCACCCGGTACAGTCCGACAAAGTTTGAATTCAATTTTTGAAACTACCACGCCATTTCAGGCTTTGTTTATAATTATAACTAATTATATTCGTTTTCAATTGTTGATTCAAACTCAGTTTTCCTCGCCATTATTGAAAATATTTATTTTAAATATTTAAAATCCATTATTTTAGCCAATTTAAAAATTTTAAATTGGTTCAGATTTTCTGGGTCGTTACAATCTCCCCCACTTAAAACTTTTCGTCCCCGAAAAGGAACAAAGTCGAAAGTGGTTTGATAACTCTACAATCCCACAATACAACAACCAATTTGTTGTTAACTTTCCAAAAATATACTAATCAAATCCGATACCCTTTAAAAAAAATCCTTCAGACTATATAATTAAAAGTGAACATCTATGAAAAGAAAATAACAATAGAGTGGAGAATTGAATGGTAGTGCAAAGTAGGGTAAATGTACCTTGCACCGGAGTCAATCAGAGATATCTACTCGGCATCTAGGATAAGCTTTCTGAATGCTCTCCTCCGTTTCCCAAGTACAATCTCGCGGATCCCCACTCCATTGCACTTTGACCAAGCGAACCTTCTTGTTCCTCAGCTCTTTGGTTTCTTTGACTATAATCTTTAGCGGCTCTCTTCTCACAGCTAATTCTGGGGTAATTTCAATGTCATGTTGAGCTGCTTCTTCCACGATCAAGTCTGGATCATCAACGTGCTTTCGAAGTTGAGATATGTGAAATACATCATGAATTTCAGGCAACCAATTAGGCAGTTTGACCCTATAAGCGAGAGTTCCAATCCGTTCCAGAATAGGAAACGGACCAATGAATTTGGGCGCCAGCTTTCCAGTTTTTCCGAACCGGATAACTCCTCTCATCGGCGATACTTTCAAATATACATAGTCGCCAACTTCAAAGGATATATCTCTTCTTCTTCTATCGGCATAACTCTTTTGTCGGCTTTGAGCGGCGAGTAATCGCTTTTTGATAAAATCGACTTTGTCGGCAGCTTCGCGAATCATATCAGGCCCTAACACAAGTCTATTTCCAGGCTCGACCCAACAAGCAGGAGATCGGCAAGGTCTACCATACAACGCTTCGAATGGAGACATTGTCAGACTCGCCTGGTAGCTGTTGTTATAAGAGAATTCAGCCAAATGCAGATGGTCTTCCCATGATCCACCGAAATCTAGAACACAAGCCCGCAATAGATCTTCTAAAATGCGATTCACCCTCTCAGTCTGTCCGTCTTTCTGAGGATGGTAAGCGGTGCTCAAGTTTAACTTCGTTCCCAGCTCGACTTGAAATGCTTCCCAGAATTTGCTAGTGAATATTGTATCTCTATCACTGACTATACTGAGCGGCACTCCATGTAGTCTAACTATTTCCCTGAAGTAAATCTGCGCCAGACTCTGAGCGGTTCTATTTGATTTGACAGGTATAAAATGGGCGGTCTTCGTGAAGCGATCTACGATCACCCAAATACTGTCATTTCCTTTTCTTGTTCTGGGCAAACCATCAATGAAATCCATAGAAATATGTTCCCACTTCCAACTAGGAACTTCTAGTGGTTGTAACAATCCAGCTAATTTCTGTTGGTCGCTTTTAACTAGCTGGCAAGTAGGGCATCGGCTAACGTATATTGAAACGTCTCTTTTCATAGCCTTCCACCAGAATGTTCTTTTGAGATCGTTATACATTTTGGCCACACCAGGATGGATACTCAGCTTGGACTTGTGACACTCGTCTAACACTTCCCTTTTTAGCTCAGGAACGTCAGGAACACAAATCCTTCCTTTTAACCTCAAGGTCTCGTCGTTATCTATTTGAAAACACGAGGGTTCGCCTTTCTGAATCCTTTTGATCATATCCTTAATAAAGTTATCATCCTTCTGAAGAATAGATATTTTGTCAATCAAGGATGTCGTGATAATAAAGCTGGCGATCATTACATTCTTTTTGCTTAACGCATCAGCCACGACATTGGCTTTTCCTGGAGTATATATAATTTCAAAGTCATATGCTGCAAGAAACTCCAGCCAACGTTGCTGCCTCAAGTTCAAGTCCTTCTGAGAGAACAGATACTTTAACGACTGGTGATCTGTAAACAGTTCAAATCTCTCGCCCAAAAGATAATGTCTCCAGATTTTCAAAGAGAATATGATAGCCAATAACTCAAGATCATGAGTTACATAGTTTTTCTCGTGCGGTTTCAGTTGACGGCTAGCATAAGCAATCACTTGGCCTCTTTGCATTAACACTGCGCCAAGGCCTTCTCTAGAAGCATCAGCCCAGACTTTCAAATCCTGGTTGCCATCGATGATGGTTAACACTGGAGCAGTTGTTAATCTCAACTTTAGCTCTTCGAAAGCCTCCTCACTTTCTGGAGTCCATTTGAATTTAGAGTGCTTCTTTGTAAGCTTCGTTAAGTGACCTGATATATTCGAAAAGTCTTTAATGAATTTCCGGTAATAACTAGCCAATCCGAGAAAACTACGGACTTCAGTGGGAGTACTAGGCTGTTTCCAGTTCTGAATAGCTGTGATTTTACTTGGATCCACAGCGATTCCTTCTTTTGACACGACGTGGCCTAGAAATTTTACTTCATCTTGCCAGAATATACATTTGGAAAATTTGGCTTTTAATACATTCAGTCTCAGAATTTCTAGAACCTATTCCAGATGCTTTTCATGTTCGGCCTTTGATTTAGAGAAGATTAGAATATCGTCAATGAAAACCAGAACAAATTTATTCAATACTCCTCTGAATACCCTGTTCATTAGATCGACAAAGTAAGCTGGAGCGTTACATAAGCCGAACGACATTACTAACCACTCGTAGAATAAGTCGGGACCTCTGAATGCTGTCATTGGAACACACTCTTTGGCAATTCGAAGTTGATGGAAGCCTGTAGCTAGGTCCATCATTGAGAATACTTGTGCGCCATTTAATCGATCCAACAAATCATCAATCCGGGGGAATGGATATTTGTTCTTTATTGTCTGCTTGTTTAGATCACGATAATCCACACATAGACGTAGAGTACCGTCAGATTTTGGGACAAATACCACTGCTACACCCCAATCAAAGAAACTAGGCCTGATCAGACCTTTCCATACTAGTTGTCGTGTTTGATTGTCTAATTCCTCCTTCTCTTTCAAGGACATTCTTCGAATAGCGTGAACTACCTGCCTTGCATTGGGAATTAAAGCAATCTTGAAATCTATTTCTCTCTGCGGAGGTAAGCGAACAACTTCTTCGAACACATCCCCATAGTTCTTGACGACAGGAATGTCTTTGATGAGGTCAGGAATATTCTCTGTGACTTCAGGAACATTTTCAATTTGGGCTGAAGAAACATTCAAAGCTGCCCAGAAGTCTTTTCTATTCGAAGTCGGGCCTTCACAAGGTATGGTTATATATTTCCCCGACTGTGCCTTTTCCTTAACAACTCTCTCAGCGCATCTAACCTCTGCTTCATATATGGTTAGCCAATCCAATCCCAGAATAAGATCGAATTCATTAAAATTCATGACGATAGAGATAATAGGGAATTTATAGCAAGAAAAAGAGACAGGTACTGCACAAACCCAACTGAGATTGATGGAACCTCCAACTGGATTTTGGACAGTCATTGGCTCTTTGAGCTTCTTCAAATTCAAATCCAACTTCTTGACTGCACTCTTTGCAATAAAGCTCCGTGATGCACCTGTGTCAAACAGTACTTTAACTGGAATGTTTTTGACATTGAGCGTGCCTTCTAAAACATCAGACCTTTCCTGAGCAGACGAGGGCGCAGGTACTTCTACCACTTCATTTACATGTACTGCTTTAGGTTTTCTGAATAGCGGGCAGGCCTTTGAAAGATGACCGGACTGATGGCATTGACTGCACTTTCTATTCTCTTGGAACTTCTTGCCAGATTTAGATCCATCCTTTACTCGTTTCTTGAGGGATCTGCAACTTACTGAAAAGTGCCCTTGCCGATTGCAGTTACTGCATACAGCTGTCGTTACTGGTTCTTTTTCGGATCTGGCCCTTTTTCGATTTACTTCGGGCTCCTTACCGACTTCAGACATGGTACTGGCCTCAGGACGATCAGTTTCAGACTCAATTTTATTACTAGAGCTGACTTCCTCCTCGTCACGCAACATGCCTTTCCTGTCGAGATCTTCGTACTGATAAGCCATGTATATCATTTTAGAAAAGGGGAGCTTCACGTTCCTCATCACACTATTCTGATATTTTCTTTGAAGCCCGTGAATAAATCTCAGATTTTTCCTCTTTGGGTCTTTAATCAGATGAGGAGCAAAATGAGAAAGTTCATTGAATTTCTTATGATATTCTGGGATGGTCATATCCCCTTGTATCAAATAAGAAAATTCATCACATAATCGCTCGGTTGCTTCGGGAGGAGTAAATCTTTCTAAGAAAATCACTTTGAATCTGTCCCATGTGATATCACCTTCTGGATTATTTTTAATAGTTGAATCCCACCAAAACAAAGCTTCTTCTTTGTGTGCCCAAGACGCCAGTAATCTTTTCTGATCATCTCTCAGCTTTAAACCCTCAAAGGTTTTCTCTGCAGAACGAATCCAAGCTTGTGTTTCCATAATGGACTCCTTGCCTAAGAATGGCGATCCACCAAGATTTCGAAATCTCTTGAATAGAACTTCTATATCGGATTCTGGCTGTGGGAGCACAACGGGCTCATTAGCTGGTCGAGCCATACGATTATTTCTTCTGTTCCTGTCACTCATTTTCTAGTACGTCTGCAATTAGCAGACAAAGTGTCAGGTCACAGAAAAAATATTTTCAAACATAGAAACATATACTTCAAGTGTAAATGGGTCTATTGAGGTGTAATTTCATTCTGCTTTACTCATACTAGGATATTACTGATCCTATCTGTATAGAGTTACCCGTCCTAGAACACTACTGGTTCTATTTCTGACGAGTTCGTTCAAATGTTATATTCCAGAACTAAGCTTAACCAAAGCTCTGATACCACTTTGAGACGACCCGAAATCCCGTTCAGACGGAAACAAGGGTTATCTTTGGAATATAACACAAAAACATATAATAGCAGAACAGAATTAAATAAATACACCAGATAATGAACAATAGAATATACTGGATAAAAGTAATCATCAGAGTTACATAGTATACAGGATCTTACTTAGTACAAATACAGTTCAGCTATACATGAATGTCTACAGCGGAAATAAACAAAATATGTACAATAGGGGCTAAATAGCATAAAAAGAGATAAATGATAGAATCCATCTTCAGCTCCAGCTATCCAGAAAGAACCAGCTAAACCTGAATACAAGGCTGCCCATGTAGAAAAAAAGGGGCACCGGAGTTTGAGAGTGAAACAAACTACGAGTCAGTCATGGGACTGGTATGAGAAATCCACTCAACACATATATAATTGGCTAATCACAGGACCACGCCACTTTCGTGGAACGGGTTTACTCCATTGGATTGCCAGTGCTTTAAAACAAATCTTTCTTTTAAACATCGCTATGCTTTTAACAAAAATGAAGCCATTATAAGACTCAGTTCCCATCACACAATGCAACGCAAACCGGAGGATAGAGTTTTTACCGTATAACGGCCAAATATGCTTGATACAAATAAAACAAAGGCATTTGATATTATTGCTAGTGTTTATATGTTTTGAAAACAATTTCAATTCATAACTATCAATCATAGACGGCATTAATGCCCCATACCACTATGTCGCCATATATAGGTATACAATCAAAACCGCACGGTGTCGTATTTGGAAATTGGATTTCTGTCATGAACCAAGGCAAAAGATAGTCCTTACCGAATTCGTGAATCTCTAGCCCGAGCCACAGGATCAGAGCTCGAGTGACCCTAGGAGCGACAGGGCCGGTCCACCGATGTTGATTAAAATTCCTGAACAATACGTTTCCCCGCCCTTTGGGGCGTAAACGAGCAAACAAATGACTCCATCAGACCTGGATCGTCCGATCAAACCGAGGCGCCTCGCAACAGCAACAACCACATAGGTAAAAAGTATATAAATGTCAGGGCTGGTAGGTCACTGACACCACCCTAGCTAGAAAGAAACGCATGTCCTCCCTGAGGTCCTTCCTCCCGTTCTGGTTCATACTGGGGTGTGAGGCTCGCGAATTCACGTTATACACAAAGCTACGCCACACAGACGGTGCTTTGATCATCACCACAAGACTTTGCTTTTCAACAGAAGCCCTGATCACTGCATCTTAGCATGCCACACAGGCAATTCATGCCATGCGACTGATGTCCATCGATATACAACCTCTGAGCTCGTGCGTTTCAGAGAAGGGAGTTAAGCAAAAGAATAAATTCTCCGCCGCCAAACAGATGTATATTTAATAGAGATCAATCAACACAGAATAAAATCCAATGTCAGACACACAGTCCATCTACGAGTCCGTTCTAGGTCTGAACGAAACCGGAGGCACTAAATACCTCGCAAACCCATCGATTTTCACGTACGTCTGGACGATCACCCCTCATTATCCATATTTCGGGATGCCTCCCAATCAGGACCTCGGTTACCATCCAAACGAGGTGAAGATCTCAGGTCTTCGACCATCGTCTTCCTCTTCGACTTTCAATCGTCGTTCAATTATTTGAAATGAGAATTAACTCGGCCTTCTCAAATAATTCACGTATATTTAGAATTTCAAATCAATTTACTTCAATGGTTAAATTATTTGACAACGCCAATCTTGTTCTTTAATGTAAAGTTCACACCAAACACATTCAACCATCAAAAGTCACATAAATCGAGCAAATTCAGTTTATTTCAATTCCATATCGCTTATGATATTTTATAACTATTTATCGCTATTTTTATTTATTTTAAAATAGCTAATTTATTCAAAACGACGCTTCAGGCCATAAAGCGGCCGTGGCGCTGTTTTTCTTCAGATTTGATTTACACATATTTGAAAATCTAACCGTTGGATCTTCACAAAATTTACATCATTAGAAAGGTCTTTTCAATACGAATCCAACGGTTCCAGTTTCGGGAAAATCCGACGGTCGGATCTCCCGGTACAATCGTTTGAATTTTCGATTTCAAAATACGAACTGCAGCGTCGTTATTCGATTAAATATATAATTATATTAATATATATATATAAATATAATCGCTTCTGGCGCTGTTTTTCATCAGATTTGAATTAAACATTCCAGACAATCCAACCGTTGGATTTTTGCAAGGTTGGTGCCGTTGGGAAGATATTTCCAAGGCGAACCCGACGGTTGAGATTTCGGGAAAATCCAATGGTCGGATTTCCCGCACTAGTTGTTTGAAATCACGGTTTCAAAATGCGAACTGCACGGCCACGTTTCGTTTTAATTTTATTTATATTTATATAATTATATAAATATAGTTCATTCAACAATTTCAATATCGTTTTCACTTCAAATATTTCACTAACGCCTTAAAATTTTGGAAAATTTCGCCATAACCTCCCCTGCAGTGGGAGCATCGGGAAATCGCAAATAGCTTTCCCGGTCCTACTAATCTCAAAAAGAAAAAGAAAAAGCCAAGCGGCTAGCCAACAGGCTCATAAAATCATCACCCAAACAAAACAGTAAATGTGTACCTATTTGTCGGGCACAAAATTTTATTCCTCTTCTCTAGCCCCTTTGCTATAACCTGTTCAATGAATATGCATGTACATATATATACAGTGCTTATCGTTTATCATTTTCTATTCAACTTCATATTTGATTTCTATTTGGTTTAAAAACATTCATTCTAATGTTACATACATAGGTGCAAATCATTTCATTAGCTAATTAATGAATATTTCAACTCATATATGTTTATTTTGAACAAGTGGCTATTTTTAACACTTCACATTTCAACGATTCATGCATATAATAAAAATGTGATTTTTATTGTAAAACAATTCATTTCAAAACACTATTTTTCTATATAGATCATATAGGTGACAAAAATAGGATTTTTATCATAAAACAATTTCTTTTAAAACGAGATTATTTTACACAGTTCATATAGTCGATAAAAGGTGATTTTTTATTATCAAACAATTTATTTCAAAATATGAATACCATTCAACACATGAATTTCAAATCAACGAATGAATATCGATTCAACACATGAAGGTTTCCTATAGTTTTTATATATAGATAAAAATGTGGTTTTTATATTTAAAACGCGAATACCATTCAACACATGAATTTCAAATCAACGAATGAATATCGATTCAACACATGAAGGTTTTCTATAGTTTAAGCAGATGAAAATAATTCAAACACACGAATATTATTCAAAATTTCGGCAGCATAACGGCAAGGTAGTTAAAACCGGGACCGTCCCTAGTACGGCTCCTTGCTCTACCTTAAAACCTCGCGGTTTTTGACAATGGGGATCATGCATCTAGTTCGCACGCAGGCGGCATGTATATATTTATTTCATTTCCACAAACTAATCCTATGTGGTTTCAACCAAATATTTCTCAACCACAAACGGGTATTTTTCAACCTCAATCAATCAATATCAACCACAAACAATCCCAAACAATCATTCGCTATCAATCAATTTTCACACCAATCACAATCAATAAATATCGTCCATGGTTTGCGGACGAGGGGCGTGTATATATATATATATATATATATATATATATATATATATATAGCTAGAAAAAGAAATTGAAGAGTGAGAAATTCTCACCGAATAGCTAATTCAATCCCCCGACTCTTCTTTGCATAAATCTTCACCGTTCTCGCCTTTTGTCGCTTTCGTTGCCCGTATTCACTACATATGTAAAGATCGAATTTTTACTTCGTTATTCAATATATAAAAATCATATTTTTACTTCGATGTTCAATATATAAAAATCATATTTTTACTTCGATGTTCAATACATAAAAATCATATTTTTAATTCGATGTTCAATATATAAAAATCATATTTTTACTTCGATGTTCAATATATAAAAATCATATTTTTACTTCGATGTTCAATATATAAAAATCATATTTTTACTTCGATGTTCAATATATAAAAATCGAACCTTTCACTTGTAAAAATCGTTTCTTCACGTCATTAAAAATCTAATTTTTTTCCCTAAGGAAAAATCTAATCTTTAACTAATAAAAATATAATCTTTCTTGTCAACAAAAATCAAATCTCTGTACAACCAAAAAAACTAAACTTTCCTAATCAAAAATCAGTTGTAATGTAGAATCAAAATCAGTTTTAATAATAAAAAAACGAAATCAAAGAAGCTCACCGCGTTCATTGGAGGGGAGGGGGTGTTTGCTCGCTGCGTCGGAGGTCAAGGGGGAGATGGATGTCGGCGTCAGGCTTCAGGAGGGCGGAGGGGTGGCCACCGGCAGTCAGGGGGACGTGCTAGGGTTTGAGGAAGGAGGAAGGCTGCTCGATTTGATTCGATGGGGGGGGGGGGAGAAAGAAGGGAGAGGCGCGGCGTCTGGAGAAGATGAACGGAGGGGGGGCAGGGATGAGCGACAGGAGGCGGAGGCGATCGACGATGAAGGGGGGGCGCCTAAATGAAGTCGGCTTTTTTTTTCTTTTTTTTTTCTATTTTGAACGAGAATGAATGTGAAAGGGAGTAGATAGGGGGTTTAGTGAAATAAGGGTTGACTTTTTTATTTAATTAAAATTTTATATTCCCAAAAAGCAACTTAAAATTTTGGACTCGAAATCGAACACACCGACTGTCGTCCCTAGCGTTTTATCCCCCTTCCGAACACAATGAGATATGTATCGTAAGCCAGTTCGGCTGTTTCGATAGGTTTTATTTGCTTAAATTAAAATATAAATCTATATATTTTTAATTTAACCGCACATTTCAAATTACCGAGGCCACATACTAACTCGAAAAATTCCTGAAAAATATTTTCTACCTTCGTATTGACGATACGGTCCTAACAAAACTAATTTCGTCAAATTCTGAGACCGTTTGAAAAATGGCCAATTTCCAGTCGATTAAAATCAACTAAAACCGGTCAAACGCGTTTTCTTTTTCCACGCTCACATATTGATTCGAAAAATTAGGAAATTTGAAACCTATCAATAATTTGACATCACGGATCCAACAAAAGTGGTTTCGTCGAAATCCGAGGTCATTTGCAAAATGTCCATTTTTAAGGGCCTGAATTCCATAGCGACTATTCAGAATTTTCAACTGGACATATCTTTTGATTCGCGCTATGAAATTTCGATTGGTTGGATTCGTTAGAAAGATATTCACTAACAGATTTAAATATTTTTGGTGTCACTAAAATCCGGATTGTTTTGCACCCGGTACAGTCCGACAAAGTTTGAATTCAATTTTTGAAACTGCCACGCCATTTCAGGCCTTGTTTATAATTATAATTAATTATATTCGTTTTCAATTGTTGATTCAAACTCAGTTTTCCTCGCCATTATTGAAAATATTTAAAATCCATTATTTTAGCCAATTAAAAATTTTTAAATTGGTCCAGATTTTCTGGGTCGTTACATAAAATAACAAAACGATTTATAAACCATGTTTATAAAGGAAATGAAGTAATTTCCTTTCGGTGGATTGGAAATAGATTTTTTTTTCAAATATAAGAAATGACATTTATAAATCATATTTTTAAATGAGATGAATGAGGGGATTTTAATGATAAGTAATCGAGTTTTGGAATTATAAACTCTTATCCGTCTCGAGATAAGAACGTTGTCGGTCAAGGTTTGAGAGGTAAATAAAATACCCCAACTTGAACGACTTCACTATTATCAAGGGATGGTATTAGTTTGTAATTGTAAAGGATGTTGAGTAAATAGATTTTTCCCATAATAGGAATTTATAATTGAAATTCGAGTATATCGAATTCTATAAATAATTTAAGGAATGGGATTGAATATTGGAGTTGAGTTTTGATTAAAGTCATAACTAAGTTATGAATATAGCATAAGAAATTCATGAGTTGAATAATCTGAATTGTGAAGTTAGATTTGGGGATAATGGGCTTAATTTATTTTTAATTTATTGGAAATGGAGTAGATTTATTTTATAAACGAAGAGTTTAAACGTTTATATTTAATTTAATTAAAACGAACTCGCCGCAGCGCAGTAGTTCGTAAATTGGCGATTCGAACTTCAATTGAGTATATAGAACTCAATATAAGTCGGAATTCGATGAAACAAGAAACGCCCGGACCTATTGAACGATAGTTTTCTAATGGAAGAGAAAAATCTAGATTTCGTCGTATAGATTTTGAGTTATGTCAAAATCAAATTTTTAAAAAACAGCGCCATAATCGTTTTTAAACCATAACGGTTTATTTAATAAATTAAAAGGATTTTAAGTGGGTAAAATCTGATTTTCCATTAGAAAGATCCAGATCTGAGTTATGAACTAAATATAAACTCAGGTCCAGTAATTGGGTTGATTTACAAAATAAAGAAAATCAGATTTTTATTTGTTTATCGATTGAGGTTAACTAAATCCAAAAAGAATTAGTTAATAGAGTATGATTCGAGTTGAACTTAGTTAAATGAATCGAATTTGAAAATCGAGATTGGGAATTCAAATGTAAAACATGGATTTGAAATTGTAAGCAAGAAGATTGAGTTGAATTGGGAATAAGTGAATACAAACACATTTGAATGGGATATGTTCAAGTTTAAAAGAAAAATGGAACCAAGAAGCTAATTTGAAATTTAGTTAGCAAATGTAAAGCGAGTTACGTAAAAAGGGGTGGATTCGTTGAAATGAACTGGAAATGGTCGTGTATATTTTAGCCATGTATGAGGTGAGGAATATGAAGAAAGTATGAAGAATATATTGAGTGCCCAACAAAAAGGTACATGTTTAAATTTCCATATGAGGTTTTATGCGCCGAATCGGCAAGCTGCTTGGCTTTTTGATTTTCTTTTTGAATGGAGAGGGCCTAGAGAGGCGAGTTGAGGTTTGAACTATTTGCCGGTACAAAGGAGGTTATGGCGAATTTTTCCGTAAATTTAAGGAGTTAGAATATTTTTAAGAAATTTTGATAATAGAAATTGATATAACGATATATACAGAATTCGCTAAGAAAATGAATTTAATATAAAATATTAGAAAAGGGCCAGTGATTGTGAAATTGTTTCATGGATGTTTATTTTTCCTTTGATAGTTAAAACACCGGCTATCAAAGATTTTTGACTATCGTTGTCAATACGGAGAAACCGGTTGGATTTATTATCCGAAAACCACTCCGTATAGGCATAGGCATAGGCATAGGCATTGCGAATTATATTATGCTAAAAATAATCGAACACGCAGTGAAATGCAAGGGCTATTTTGTTTGTTCAGTCCCAAGACAACTTGTATGGACGAATGTCTGACAGAGTATTCCTAACAGTCACATAAGATGATCTTTTCAAGGTATTACGTCTTGTGGCGGAGAAATTCGTTTCTCTTAGCTTTTATACCCGTAATATTTTTGGGAAGACCAACTAGTGATTTGACGGGTTTGACGATGTGGCATTCAAAGTGTATGGTGGCCAGATGTTCTAAAAGATAGACGTAGCCTCAAGCTTCACAACTGGGAAATGACAAAAATCGGGCAGGCATCATGGCTATGTGGGTCGCTCCCATTAGGCTGTATAATCACCTATCTAGAGAAATTCCTTTTACTTCTTTAATCTATTTCGATGCTGCCCCTTTTCGGGAAACGGTGGTTTGAGCCTAACCATTGGTGATATACATTTGATACACTCAAGCGAAATGAGTGGTCGGTCATTTGTGGGCCGGGTTGCAAGACGTTCTTGTTGAACCCAGTGTATTCCCCTCTAGAGATACACTACCGGCAGGTGGTCCCATACCTTGTCATAGTTGGAATTCAATCTCCAATATGCGCCCTGCGGTTTTTGATTTTATACTATATATGTAGAGCGTGAGATGCAAGCGTTATATTATTTGGTTGTTTATTTGATTAGACATTATTATAATATCACTGGAATTTGATATCAAAAAGAAAATGGTTTGTATTATAGTAAGGTAAAAACTGTCCGTGTTTATGTGTGGACTGGTCTTACTATTATCCTTTTCTTTCAAAAGATTTTTGAAGTTAAACCATATGGTTGGAGTTTACTCACACCAGTCCCATGACTGACCCAGAGTTTATTTTGTTTTGTTTTTCCTAAACTCTTGGGTGCCCAAATTTGTATAGGCAGTCAAGTGTTTCAGGCTTTTACAGATACACTTGGGGGAGCTTGAAGCAGGAGGCTTCACCGTTAGTTATTTAGAGTTATTTTCGCTGTACCAAATGTTGTATTGTACTCTGATGATGGTATGTATATATGATATAAAATATTTTGTTTCAAAGTTTATTTTATATAATATATTTTATTCGTTCCGCTGTGAGGTTCTATATTGTTATTTCTGTTCTTCTTCTATCTTTTCAATTTTCTTTAACCCTAATGACTCGTATTTCTGTATTATTTGAGTTGGACGTGTGTTGTATTAGTCAGCTCAGATAGTATGGATTTTCGGGCCGTTACACTTCTTGTAGGCTACAAATCTAATTTCATTGTTAACTATCCCATAGAAGGTAGATCACTAAGCTAGGTATCCCACGAAATCCTCTCTTACAAATTTATCTCAAAATTTAATAAGGGTTTCAAATCCCAACATCACAGACATAAATTGGGATCCATTACTTATATCACTTTATACTCTTATCCAATCAATATGGGGAACCACAAGTGATTACAGCCCAAAATGCTCTTTTGGACGTTCTATCCTACATTTACATGGTGTTGAGGTCTAAATACTTTCATTCTAATTTCCTAAGATGCCAATCCATTTCTTTAAATTTTCCACATTTGCCTTTCTTATAATTGGGGTCCATATATTCTCAAAACTGAACCATTCCATGGATTTTTACGAACTCTTTCAAGCTCCTTTAAGTTTAAAAATATATCCATTTTCTACGAATTAATTTATTTTTCTGAACTAGTCCCCAAAATCCTCTTCTGATCTTATGTCCCACTAAATTTGCAATTAATATCCATGAGTCTCTATCCGAAATCACGAATTACAGTAGGTTACATTACACTTACTTATATATATACACTAAGCGCTAAATACAGATATAAACGTACTAATCCCTAAACCAACTATCTAGGGAAATCTAATCCACGACGAACCCTTGACTCTGGAAATACTATACCTCACCATCTTTAGAATAGAAACTACTGGGACTGACGCTAAAATTTCTAGATTAGGTTGTGCAATTTATCCTTACTTAGTCCTAGAACATAATTCTATCTTACCTAATCAACCACTCTTATTACTCCATAGTTTTCTCTTATTATAAGGTGAAAATTTTAGTGATTAAAATATGTTCTTCTCAATATTATTATTATTTTCAAACTTGCACAAATTTGAAAGAAGGTATTTAATATCTTATTAAAACGTGAGAGCTTAAATTTTCGTGAAAACTTTAATAATTACTCTTAATGTCAATACATGTTTTGTTTTTAACAAAACATCCTTTTTGAAATAATTCAAAAAATGTTACAATAAGTATTCAAACGCTTCTTTTATTTCAATGTTAACTAAGTGTCCAAAATAAGAGTAAAATAATTTTTCTTTTTAAACACTTAATTTACTAATTACTTTAATGCCAACCATTCACTCTTCCAAAACGATCAATAAATTTTATTAATAAATAATAAACAATTGTTCATTTTATTCTAGAAAATAGAATCCCAATTAATACACAAGATTGAATTATTCGGAAATTAAGTTTTCAAAATATTAATGACATTTATTACTAAATTTTTCAAAATACTTTATCAGTTCACACAATAAATTTTTTGAGGCATTACTCAAGGTTTGTGTATCTTTTAATAATATAGCTTAACAACTTTCTACTTTCTTTACAAAACGTTTTAAAAAAACACCTCATTTTAATAGTTATAACATTTATCAAATGTTCATAAATACTTGAACTAAAAGGGAAATAACCATTCTCATTTTAACACTTGTCTTTTATTAGTATTCTGAATGTCAAGTCTTTAATGTCCTTAAGAAAACAAATGTTTTGGAGTAAATCCTCGTTTTTCTTTGAAAACAAGACTTTAATAATTCAACATTAAATCAAGTAGTGATTAAGATTTTTAACTTTTTCATTTACATATTCTCAATTTATGGTGTTTTTGCCAAAATATTTTTTAAAATATTAGTTCATGACTGTATTTATTTTACTTGTACGATTTTAAAAATCTTTACGGCCATGCACATATACTTTTGTCAAATTTCATAATAACGTGCGTTTAAATTTAGGAAATGTTTAATCACTCATTATTCTTTGTTTACATAATGTGGGTGCTTTTTACAAAAAATCAATATAACAAATTATTAATTGCTAAGTTAACTTCCTTGATATATAGAGCCTGGTGACAGTAGGCTTTTCAATGTTTTGGTTTTTAATAAAAATTGTCTCAAGGCAATAGTGAAAACAATATTTCCCAAAACATGGATATTTTCAAGAAATAGCCCAAACTATTTTTTAAGCTGTTTTGTAAATTCCCCGAAAATATAAGATCAAACAATTTTGCACACTTCAAGAAGGCAAGGACGTGATTTAAATGATGTACTTAATCATGTGGTATATGGCACATAGATTAACTATGTTTGTTAATTCCTGACTGATGAATTGAAGTTAATTGTTTCTTTCAAGTGTGAAGTGGGGTAGCATATAGTAAATCGATTAATGAAAACGTATGGTGTGGGACGTAAAGTTTTCATTATTTGAATTATTGTTTGGGAATCTATGATATATCTTTTTAGGGTATTATTGCCGACACTTGGACCAAAGGGGTCCTACATGCATATTTATAGTCGGGTGGGAAAATCTAGGCTGACAAGTCCTATATGAGACTAGTGGGTGACTTATGTAAGGTACCTGGTAGGATGATGGGCCATATATTAGGTTGTTGGGTCCTAATTTATACTTGGTGGGCGACTTTGATCGATGGTCCAAGGTTTTAAATTATTACTGCTTTCTAGATTTCTTTGTTTCCAGAATTTTGGTGGTTTTGAAAGTTTTTACCTTGTTTATTTTTTATACAACCAGGTGAGCTATTTATGTTAATTATTTAGGTAATTTCATTTGTTGACAATGTTTTTTTTTAACACCCCAGATGGATCTGAAGGGATGATCTGCAAAGAAAAATGGAGTTATTTGGTATTCTCCGATTTGAAAAGCTATCCTCCACCTCCTTGAGGGAAGGAGGTTTTCTACCCCGTAAATGCGTTAGGTTACCGAGGACCTAGCGATTTGGGGTAGAATATTCAGCTAGCACCCCAGAATATTTATCGACGAATGCATGAAAACAACATAATGCAGAAAGAAAAGGGAAAACACACAGTTTATAGTGGTTCTGTTCGATTTAAACCTACGTCCAATTTAAGAGCTTTTCAGATTTTATTCATGGAGGAGAATACATAGGATTATTTTCCTATTTTTCCAATAGAATCCATTTTTTAATCCTTTTTTTGTTGAAGAAGAAGTCGTCCCTTTCTGATGCCCCCTAGGGTCTTATTTATAGCAGGTATTGGAGTCCCCTTTTGTTGTGCCCGGCTTTCGGCTTTCCGCAAATATCTAGGGGAACTTATCCTCTTGGTGTTTGTAGACGGCTGCTGGTATCGGCCTATCGTCGATAGTGTGTCTCTTCGCCAAGGTCCTAGATGGCTTTCCAGGACGGTTTATTTTTCCTTGCGCAAGGTAACTCTTGACGGAATGCTTCTTCATTGTTGGGCTTATGTTTTTTAGACATCTACTTGTCCTGGTGTGACGATATTGAGAGGATCAATACCGACAACCCTTCCGTTCTTGCGGGCTTCTTCTAGCGGCACATGTGTCTCTTCCTTTCCTCGCTTCCTATCTGAATCCTCCTTTCGGTGTAGAACTTCTTCTATTGGATATGCCTTGCCGTTTGGACTATGTCTGAACCCTATGGCCTTGGGACGCCTTTCTCCCCAGAAGGTATCGGTTTACGTGACTCCTTCTTTCGTACTTATGTTCACTGGATACCGTTAGTTGGTTGCGGGGGCGGGTCTCGGTTGGTGTTGCTTACGGAATATCCTGCTCTATCCTTGTTTCTCTTTAGTGCCGGATTTTTCTCCTTATGCGCTTGCGGTTGTTCGATACCGTTCGCTCCCGATATATTATACTAGCGATTTTTGGGGATAACATTTGCCCCCCTCCTTTATGAAGGGGTATTTTCGACTTTTCAAGTCAAACCTATTGTCTTCTCCTGAGGTTCTCATTTTATACCTTTCGGTCTTTCTCAACTGGGGTATCAATTAGTTTTCCTCTATATTCAGTGGGTTTTTTTTTTGAAAGAGGTACTGTAGGGTGCAACAAAGATTCGCACTTCATTCGAACACTTACAACAGCCAGAACAAACAATATACACAAAAAAGGGGTGGCCCGCGCAGGAGACAAATTCCCTCATGCAAGCTGAATAAAAATAAAGAGAAAGAAAAGAAAACAGGCTAAATTACTTCACCCACATACTACGCGTTCTGTTGCCGAAACTTCCATGCATTAATTCAGTAAACTCGCAGTAATCCAAGTCCCCAAGAAGGTGACCAACGCCCGTGCCTTCCCCGGCGTCACGCCTTGGTATCATTGTATTAGAAGGGCTAGTTACCTCCTTACCCTTGCCGGTCTTCCCAGATGGACTCTCTTCGATGCTGCCATCAAAACTCACATTTTTCATCACTACATCGATAACGTTATTCCTTCCTTCATTACCTTCAGAACTGAAAATCTCCCACCCATCTTCGCTTTGCTGCTCCTCTCCATCTTCATTGAAGCTTGAAAGGATCATAAAGGGATTTGAAGAAGATGCTTCACTGATGCTAGGATCATCAACAAACCTCGTCTTTCTCTTTGGCTTCCAGACTCTAAGGAACCATTCCTATCTTTTCTAAATACCACATTCTTGAAACTAGCGGGTTCAATAGGATCGTCGGGATTCCCAGAAAATATGCTAACTTCGATTTCATGATAAGAAGTTCGGGTAAAATGCCTTATTAGTGATGGAACGTACACTGGAGAGGAAACTCTTATTTCCACTATAAGATACATGAAATCGGCAATGACTCATGCGTCCTCTTGTGTTCTTAAGACCCTTCCAACTTTTGATTGTATGACCTCCACCATCTTAAAATTACAGAATAAGATGGGGAGGCTCTTTATGACAACCCAAAGAACCACCTCTGGTTTCGGTCTTGTTGAGCCGTAATTGAGGCTCCATGGCCGGATGTGCAGGGTACCTCTGTCGCTTGTGATGGAGTAGAAATCCCCCATAAAGAAATTTCTCGAAAACTTGACCAAGAAAACAATCCCGAACTTCTTAATGTTCCATTCCCATTTGTAAAGGTACTTGAATTCCAACTTAAAGCTTGCTCGATGCTGTTGATTGAGAATTGATCGGAGAAAATTGAGATGATAGCCCATGAGCTGAAGCGCTGCAAATCCTCGTCATGAACAAGTGGTGTTATATTGATTTCGTTCCACGTCGTCATGTTTTTGCTGCTCAAAGAGAATTTGCTAAAATCCCCTGTGTTTTATCTTTATGTTTGAAGTAAATAATTAGGTCTTTGGAATCCTTGATTCGATGTTTGAAATCCCTGCATTGTAAGTGTGTATTATATATGCATATTTTATACGACATGGCTGTGTTTAGAGTTTAGGAATACTAAGAGGCCTTTGGAGCAGATAATAATGATTTTTCTTGCCTTGATTCTAGGGACAAGGCCCTTTTAACCAATAGAACTCTCTTTATTGAGGGTATGTGTCACATATTATTGTGTGAAGTCATCAACTCTAAGTGTGATTATTCGCACCTGGATGTGTTGGACATGAAATGATTGCACTATTTACCCATGTTTAGCATACTGTAACAATTATCTAGCAAACGGGCATAAGAAAATGATAAAAAACATAAGTTGAATGACCTTCACTAAACAAGTTAGCAGCTCGTTTGTCTGTACCCAATAATGTCGAAAGCGTGTTTTTTTTATACTCCAAAAGTTAGTTCATTTGTCTCTGCTCAGTTACGGGCGTTGGAATTGATCCAGACTATGGCATCAATGGGAGATTGGAGTATCCTTCGATTTTTAAAAGGAGACTCGGGCCAAAACAGATTTGGGCAATTGACTGTTTATAGAACGGAACTCCCTCCGATATTTAATAGAGATCCCGAACCGAACCAAGATTCATGTATTAATTGAAGGTAGACCGGAACCCCCTCTTGTACAAAATAGAAGTCCCGAACTGGACCTAGATTCGGGTATTAACTGAAGATAGATAGGAACCCCCTCTGGTATAAAATAGAAGTCCCGAACCGGACCCAGATTCGGGTATTATTTGAAGATAAATCGGAACCCCCTCCGGTATAAAATAGAAGTCCCGAACCAGATCCTATATTCGGGTATTAATTGAACATAAATCGGAACCACCTCCATTATTACATAGAAGTCCCGAATCAAACCCAAATTCAGGCATTAATCGAAGATAGACCGGAACCCCCTCCGGTATTAAATAGAAGTCCCGAACTGAACCCAGATTCGAGCGTTAATTGAAGATAGGCCGGAACCCCCTCCGGTATTAAATAGAAATCCCGAACCGAACCCAGATTCGGACATTAATTGAAGATAGAACGGAACCCCCTCCGGTATTAAACAGAAGTCCCGAACCGAACCCAGATTCGGGCATTAATTGTAGGTAGACCGGAACCCCCTTCAGTACTAAATAGAAGTCCCGAACCGAACCCAGATTCGGGCATTAATTGCAGGTAGACCGAAACCCCCTCCGATATTTTAAGCTTATTTTAGATTACCTGTTTCGGCTTCGTTCCTCTGAGTGTCGATTGCGTGTCCCCTTGAGTGCTTCCTCCAAGTTTTCCTCAAGCTTTCGCCTCTTCAAGCTTTCGCTTTCTTCAGTCTTTTATTTCTTCAAGCTTCTTTTGTTTCTTCAAGCTTTTATTTATTCAAGCTTTTGTTTCTTCAAGCTTTCATTTCTTCAAGCTTTTCGTCCCTTCCACGGGGTGAAATTTGAGCAGAGGTTGTACGTGCTCCAAGTGCTCCCTTCGAGCTTTCATCCCTTCCACGGGGTGGATTTGAGCAGAGGCTGTACGTGCTCCAAGTGCTCCCTTTGAGCTTTCGTCCCTTCCACGGGGTGAGATTTGAGAAGAGCTGTACGAGCTCCAAGTGCTCCCTTCGAGCTTTCATCCCTTCCACGGGGAGAGATTTGAGCAGAGGCTATACGTGCTCCAAGTGCTCCCTTCAAGGTTTTCGTCCATTCCACGAGGTGAGATTTGTAGGCAGAGGATGTACGTGCCTAGGATGCAAACACACAGTTCGCGGCGAGAACACATCTCGAATGCGAGTACACAACTCGCGGGTGCAAACACACAGTTCGCGACGAGAACAAATCTCGCGAGCGAGTACACAATTCGCGGGTGCAAACACACAGTTCGTAGCAAGAACACCTCTCGCGGGTGAGTACACAACTCGCGGGTGCAAACACATAGTTCGCCGCAAGAACACATCTCGCGGACGAGTACACAACTCACGGGTGCAAACACACAGTTCGTGGCGAGAACACATCTTACGGACAAGTACACAACTCACGGGTGCAAACACACAGTTTGCGGCGAGAAAACATCTCATGTGATCACGTAGAGCTTTTAGGTGCTAGCCGCACAGCTCGTGTGAGCATGTAGCTCAAAGTTGGGGGGGATGTTTGACATACTGAAAGTTGCTAGCATGTTCTAAATGTGTAGATGTGTTGCTTGAACTAAAAGAATGTTACCAGACCTTCACAGAATCCAGCTCCCTATCGGCGACTCAAGGCACGATGATGCTACGTGACCAGGGATTCGGCAAATACGACACATGCGTGGCACGCTGCATTGCTCAGCACAGTGATTCTTTAACCCACAATTATAGCAACTTCCGCGTGCAGAGTTTGAAGTTTTGGCTTTGGGGGTTTCGCGCCTTCTCTTCGTGTTTGAGTGAGAATTAAGATCCTTACCGGGGTCTCCATTTTTGCGGGAGTTCTCCTTTGAGTAGCCGATATCGTCCATTCGGATGAACTTGTCTGCCTGGAGGTGGAAATCTTGCAAGCTTCCGCATCCGCGGATATTTAACTCTTTCCAGAATGGTGTGTTCTTAGCTTAGCCCGAATAGACAGCGATGAGTTTTTCCCGGACATTCATGTCTTCTAGTTTAAGAGCCTCGCCTTTAAACCTTCCCAAGTAGCTATTTAATGATTCTCTTGGTCTCTGTTTTATACTCGCGAGGACCGCGTAACCCACAACTGGATCCTTGCAAACACAGAACTGCGTTGAGAACTCTAAGGAGAACTACCTCCACGAATGGATAATATCCTTCTGATATCGTTGATACCATTAGGCGGCTGCTCCTTGAAGTGTCATTGGGAATAGTCTACACCGTATAGCACTAGAGGCATCATACACGTCCATGTGGCTATTAAAGGTCATGAGATGGTTATCCAGATCAGAAGTTCCATAATATTTCCTGATTGGGGCTTTCACCCGTGGGGGTATTGCTGTGTTCTAGATTTTATCAACGAAGGGCATCGTTCTTTCATTATTACTAGTGTGCTTATTAGGTATCCTTACTTCCTTGGAGTCGAACAAATTCTTTATGGTCCTTTCCGCCATATTTTTAAGGAAGGCTTCCAAGTTTTCGCGACTCAGGTTTTCGGGACCGGTTTCCCCATTAGTTGAATTCCCTGATGGTTCTTCACTTTTGTCGTATTGGCCTTCTTCATTTCCTTTGTTTGTGGAGTTGACTTTCCTTCCTCTGGGAGGAGCTGCGTTAGATCCCTCTTTTATCTTTGGAAACTGTATGGCCATGCTTTCTCCTGTAGATCTGACCTCGTCTCCCCGTTTTGGTTTGGTGTTTTTCAGCGAACTGGGCGATTGGGTGTCACTTTCTAATTCTTTGACCTTGTGTAGGTGTCGTTTCAGGGTTTTACTGCCTTTGCCTCCCTCCTTCGTAAAACTCAAGCTCGATGCGCCTATCCCCGTAGTGTGTTGGCCATGCGGCTGAGTTACATCCCCTGTTAACACGCAATTGTTTCTCTGTGGCCTTAAACCAACGTGCGGGCTTGGCGAGGATCTGGTTTGGTTGTCAACTTTAGAGGTGTTTCCATCCTTGACCGCATTTGATACAAGTTTGATGCCGGTGTTTTTTGGGCTGAGTCCTCTTCAATTGATCTTATAGTGACTTCAATGTGCAATTCTAAGTTCAATGTATCCCATTCTTTGTCCTCCTTTTCTCTCAAGTCTGAAGGTTCTCCGTTTTTTGGATTTGATGAGTAAACACTCGAAATTTTACTATTCTCTAAAGCGGTTGATGCATTGGAATCTTGTTGCCAAATTTCTGTTGCTACGATCATTTTCCTTCCTCACGAACTTGTTTCTTCTTAGTTTAGCCCAATCCGGGATAGAACAACTCAGGTAGATATATGTGGCCCTTAACCACAAGGTCGGAGGTTCAGGCCCTCCTTCTTGTGCCAAAAACGTTGACAATGTTTTTTGTCAACACCCTAGATAGATCTGAAGGGATGATTTGCGAAGCAAAATGGAGTTATTTGATTCCCTCCGGTTTGAAAAGTTATCCTCCACCTCCTTGAGGGGAGGAGGTTTTCTACCCTGTAAAAGTGTTAGGTTGCCAAGGACCTAGCGATTTGGGGTAGAATATTCAGCTAGCACCCCATAATATTTATCGATGAATGCATAAAAACAACATAATGCAGAAAGAAAAAGGGAAAACACACAGTTTATAGTGGTTCGGTTCGGTTTGAACCTATGTCCACTTTAAGAGCTTTTCAGATTTTATTCATGGAGGAGAATACATAGGAGTGTTTTTCTATTTTTCCGTTAGAATCCATTTTTAATCCTTTTTTGTTGAAGAAGAAGCCGTCCCTTTCTGATGCCCCCTGGGGTCTTATTTATAGAAGGTATTCGAGTCCACTTTCGTTGATTGCCTTCCTCCACGGTCTCGGGTGCCCCTCTTTCGGCTTTTCGCAAATATTTAGGGGAACTTATCCTCTTGGTGTTTGTAGACGGCTGCTGGTATCGCCCTATCGCCGATAGTGTGTCTCTTCGCCAGTGTCCTAGATGGCTTTCCAAGATGGTTTGTTTTTCTTTGCGCAAGGTAACTCTTGATGGAATGCTTATTCATTGTTGGGATAATGTTTTTTAGACATCTACTTGTCTTGGTGTAACGATATTGAGAGGATCAATACCGACAACCCTTCCGTTCTTGCAGGCTTCTGTTAGCGGCACCCATGTCCCTTCCTTTCCTGGCTTCCTGTCTGAATCCTCCTTTCAGTGTAAACCTTCTTCTATTGGATATGCCTTGTCATTTGGACTATGTCTGAACCCTATGGCCTTGGGACACCTTTCTCCTAGAAGGTATCGGTTTACATGACTCCTTCTTTTGTACTTATGTTCACTGGACACTGTTGGCTGGTTGCGGGGGCGGGTCTCAGTTGGTGTTGCTTTCGGAATATCCTGCTCTATCCCTGTTTCCCTTCAGTGTCAGATTCTTCTCCTTATGCGCTTGTGGTTGTCCGATACCCCTTCGCTCCCGATATATTATACTAGCAGTTTTTGAGGATAACATCATTCATATTACTTTGGTTTCTAGAGAGGGTTTTAATTGATACTGTGATGGTGATTTCCTTTATGTGTTGTGACCTGGTCATTTATACTCTATACCCCTTTTTGCCTATGTTGTGGGATGAGGAAAATATGTTGGAATTAAACTCTTTGTTTCACGTTGTGATAGCATATCATGTTCATTTTAACTCAGACATAGAGTCTTCAGGTCGTAACTTCCCTCTTTTGAGACAATGAGAATATTCATTCTTTTGTCATTATCTGATTCATGAGACCTTTATATATATGCCAATCCAGTTTAGTTTCTCACGAACTGTAAGTTGATTTGAGTTTTTGGTAATCTTACAGCATAAAATGGAATTCCTATCTGTATGTTTTATAAATCATCTATCATTTGATAGCTGATGTGTTTAAGATAGCTTGACCTGTGTATTTATATGTGGGTCAGACCGAGTTTTTTCACGTTATAGCTCACTATTGATTTGTGTTCAGCAGTTTCATCTTGAACTATACCTCTCGAAGCTATTACCTTAGTTGTGTAGTTATGTATTCATGTTGTATGTATGCTAATTCGTTTGGAGCATGATGTATATGTACATGGTTATGAAACCATTCTAGTTTATAGCACATGTATCTATTGTATTCTATTGTTGTACCTATATGTATTCTGTTCTGTAATTTGTTATATGTGATATGTTTTGACTTGTTCTGAATACTTTTCTTACCTGTTGTATTTTATATTGGATAAATTGAGTACGTTGATCAACTCGAGGTAAGAAAAGAAATTTTATATACCTAATCAATGTATTTAATATCCGTCTAATACAATATTACGAATGGTCACTTCTACCCATTCTATTCTCCACTCTATTAGACAGCATTATCCAACGATGCTCTTTATTAGGATGGATCCATGGGTGGGGCATCACATTTTGGTATTAGAGAAGAATTCAGAACAAAATACTATAAATGCAGAACAAAACCAGAATAGTACATGTGTTATAAAACGAAAGGATAACAATCGATTCTACTTTTATTACTTTCATTGTTGTCCTTGTCCCGTGTTCCTCATCTATTGAGTTGTGTTGAAATGTTAGCTTCGGGTATACGTGCAGGAAAGTATTTTATTCTATAGTATTCTGTGAGTTGAATCCTATCATCTGTAGTTTATCTTGATAGGAATTTCCATCCTTTTAAACCATTTCGATGTTTATGCCTTGGGTTTAATTTTTTTAAGGAAATTTAAACCCAGTCCACTTGTATCTAGTTAAATGTTGAAGTAAATAAAATAAATTAGGATGGGTAATAAATTAAATCCAAGATGAGGCAAGTAAAATTCATATTGGAGTAAAAGAAGTGAAAACTTAAATGAACCAGAGTTGCGTAAGGAAAAAGGTGAATTATTCTGGTTGAGCTAAATATAATGAAATCATAAGTGATAATAAGGGAGGGTAAATATCAATGATTACGTAGATGTTACAAGTTAATTGACTTATAAACAAAAGTCACGTGAATATCAGTGAATCTTAGTGTTGGGTTGTTTTCAATTGAAATAAATCAAAAGTATTTGTGATATCTAATAGTAGGGATGACCGTGTTTGAACTAAAAACATGTGATTGTCTTTCTTGTTAAATTTTCTGTTAAGGGTTCTGATTGATACGTCTGGTCAACGATATCGAGAAGAAACACTTATATGAGATGATTGAACACAATATTTTATGTGCAATAGAATATATTTTTTGTAAAAAATAGTGTAAATTGTTTATGTGGGAATAGTGTTAAACCACTAGATGAGACTAGAATTGTAGTAGATACTGGTGAGATAATAGCGATATTATATCACCTCTGCAGCCAAATGATGGGAGAGATCGTAATAAAATTTGTGGTTTTAATATTATTCAATATGAGTTAATAAGTTGCTAAATAAAAAATTTGTTTTTAGAAATATTAAGAGAATAAATATAAACTGTTTCGAGGATAAAAAGTAGCTTTAAATGAGTAACTATCTTGAACATAAGCAATTTGTTTGAAATGCACAGTCTAATACTTGTGCTTATTGGGCGATTGCAGCCATTAAGTTAGTGGTAATAAATGAAAAATAGCAAGGCTATTTGATACATAATCAAAGCAGTAGGCATTGTTGGGGAACTAGAATAACTTAGATGGTGATGCAACATCAATTATTGTTTGGAAATTAGAAAAAAAGTTAATATTCTAAAGATATGCCTTGTGAAGGATATGTTATAATAATTTAAATCTTATGTGCATATGATTTTAGATGTGCTCTTGGAATTTGAAAATGTAAATGAATCGACTTAAGTAAATCGCGAGGTCGCAATTTATTTAAAGGGGAGTCTTTAACAACCGAATTTTCTTAGATATCTGAGGTAAACAGATTATAATGAGTTCTGTAAATTTTAAAACAAGGAAGGATAATATACGAGTTTAAGGGTCTAAACTCGTATGATAGCATAAATTGAGAAAACAAAGAATTGTAATTAAGAAACTATGTGTATTGGAACAAACTGAATTCTTATTATGCAATATAGAAATTTATTCCAACTTGTGTTTGTTAAACAAATTTAAGATGATAATAATAAAGTTAGTGAAACTTTATAAATTGTGCTTAACAGATTTTTTTAATAAGTGGAATAATTAGTAATTATTGCCTGAAAATCTTTTTGGTTATTAAAGTGAATAATAAAAATATAAATATTTATTTGGAATCAATATTTAAATGTTGTATATCTTTAGTATGAGCTTCAAAGTTGTTCGAAATAGTTAAATAAGTACTTTGTGTAAAATAGGGTGTTTGGCCAAAAACTGTTAAACATGTTTTAAGTAAGTGTAAATAAATATAAATGTGAAAATAAAGTTTAAAAAACTTAATAAAGTGGAAACTATGGTTAAAATGAATATAGATAAGTTTTATTGTGTTATATTGCAATAAATTGCAACAAATGTGTATATATTTGCATGGTGAATTTTTGTGGTAAAGTTGTGTTTTGTTAATATGGAAAAAAATTGAAAAAAATTGTAAATATTAATGGAAATCAATTTTTATGTGTGAAAGTAAATTATAATATTTTGGCATAAGTAAATTGTGTCAAAAAACATTATGTTGTGTGCAATTATAAAGTCTAAAATGTAGACTTTGTATACATAAATGTTAAATGTTCAAATTGATTGCAAAAGGGAGAATTTTGTGTCACTTGTACAAATTACAGTAAAATTTCAGCATAAGTGTTTCAAATAAGTTGTAAAAAAATTTAGAAATTTTAAATTTGTGTTATGTTGATAATTTAATAAAATGTAAGATGTTTTTTTAGTAACGTGTGGAACCTAAGACTTCACTCAAGCCATTGCTTGTCGGTCCTAGTAAACCCCACGGGTGGTGTATACCCCGATTTCCAATGTCTTCGCACCACCTAGATAGTCACCCTAGAAATTGGCAGAGGTGGCCCTCAAACCTGAGACCTATGTCTCATCCCAATTCGCCCACCTCTAACCAACTGAGCTAGGAGTGTCGGGTAAATGTAAGATGATTTGTGTGTTAAACATGTCATTTTGTCATATACTTAACTAACATTACTTAATTAACTTAAGTCAAATTTTACTTATGTCTAAATGGGCTTAACTAAGCGAGGTCCAAGAGGAAGTAAAGAGGAAGCAAACTGAAAGAATACATTATGTAGTTTTGACAGAAGCTTCTTCCTCGATTTTCTTCTTTTTTGAAAAAAAATCAATGAATAATGGTAGCTCCTCCAAATCCAGCAAATCTAGTTAATTTAAAACAATGGAAGCCTGATTATCTCTATCTCAACAAGGAATCAAATTCCATCTAAGGATTCAAGGAAGCAACCTCATAAATTCTAGAAAGAAGAATTACAATAAAACTCTTGGCTTGCATGTCTCAGGCTTTCAAATTTTCAAGCATTAAGAGGGCTAAATCTTTTCCATTGAAGCTAAAACATGCTAAAATCATTGCTAATCTTAGGTGAGTTTTTAAAACTCACAATTTGTAGCTTAATTCTATTTCCATGTTGTTTGTTTTCTGTTTGGGTTAAATTTTATTACAGTGAACACAAAATGATTGTTTCTGTAAAATTTCTCAATCTTGAATTGTTTATAATCCGATTTTGAAAAAATATAACTTTCTTAGTTCATGCTTGTTTTGTGTAATTCTTGTCGTGTTATGTTGCCTAATTGTTGGACATGAAATCTGAAAATTTATAATCCAAAACAATAAATTTTGATCGATCAAAATATAGCTAAAAGCTGGGTTCATCAACGACAAACAGACGATGTAAATAGCGTATCCTGTGTCGATGCATGTGTCGACACAAGAAGTTGTTTTGTTGACACAAGGTTTATAAATTCGCCAGGGAATTTTATCCCTGGACATAGCCTTACTGAGAGCACACTATGCCATAGATGGTCTACTACAACGAAATTACATGATGTTGCTAGTTACAATGTAACGATAGATATGTTGATTTTTGTCTATTTCAACATTTGCTTCAAGGTGTTAGCATAGATATCAACGCGATGTTCCAGTAGCTGTAGATATATTCAAATAAAAAGTTAATAAAATTAGCAATCCTCATGAATATGATCCAACGGTCTATATTTAATCAGATTGTTACTATGGATCCGCTTTTTCTCTTTAGGGCTTAAGAGAAATTAGTTTTGGCTGACCCTCTTTTCTTTTTATTCTTTGGTCACTTAAATTTGTCGACTCCTCTTTTTATCTTCAATGGCGACCGAAGTTAGATCGAAATTAGGGTTCTGCTTAATCCACAAATATCTAATCAAATCGCGTGTATTTATGACTTAATGGCGACCGAAGTTAAATCGAAACTAGGGTTTCTGCTTATCGTATGATTTTTCTCCTGGATTCTCGACCGAAACACCTAAAACAATTGTAAGCTTCTTTGTTGCGCTTTTTAATTCAATTCTTGCATGTGGTTTAGGTACCATGCCTGTGATGAATTGCATGTATTTTATAAGGTTTTTAATAACCCTAATTCTTTGATTTCACATATTCGATTTGTTCTTCAAATTAGGACTTGGTCTTTGATCTACTTTATTCCTGGGCTTTTGGTTTCTATCTGATGCTACTATTTGAATAGATTCCTTACTAATAAGAAAATTTGAATGATTCAACTTTCTAAAAATCTTGCTTAAATCCTTGTTCTAATGAGCTCTGCTCTTCAATACTTTCCTGTTTTCTGATAAGATCGTGTACATCACTTGATAATCACTCTTTACACCATGTTATAGCCGATGACTTGTGCACTAGATTTTCACTTGTAAGAACCAGACCTATATATATATGTACACACACACACACACATATATATACATATATATATATATGATATATATGTATATACATATCTATATACTTGTATAGCGTACTGTTCTTGCTTTTGAAAGACATATATGTACATATGTATATACATATATACATATACACACACACATATATGTATATATATACAAATATCTGTATATATATACATAATTTGTATACTTATATAACGTACATACCTATATATATGTATATATGTATATACATACATACATATATATATGCCCATTCACTTGAGACTTGTGATGCTCCACTGATTTAAAGACATACATTATCCTTTGCACTGCACCACAATGCTTGAAAATGTTCACTGGTGCACCATTGTAACACCCCACCTCCGCCAGGGTCACTCACAAGAGAATGCACTAGCTTTGGAGGGGAGTTGTCTAGGTAAATATGCACAGAAATATTACAAGACAGAACATATATAAAACAGAGGAAGTAAAACAAAATTTTACTACTTTACACAATAGTAAGGTCTAAAGCCTTTTACATCAGAATGCCACTAAGTCAAAACCTGTCATGCAATAGTAAAGAAGCATAAAACCATTTCATAAATTATTCCCCAAGTAAAACAGTAAAGTAGCCATAGCCAAGAAAAGTCTAAGCCATACATGATGACCTTGAAGCAGAAGAAGTCCGAACTAAGTAACAGTATTTCCTCCCTGAGAACCTGGGGGGAAACGGAAGACAAAGAGGCGAAAGAAAACGGGGACAGTCACAAAGACTGGTAAGTCCTATCTATTTCTAGCATAAAAACAGGTAAAGTTAACATGACATGCATAAACTGAAAGTAAACATAAGGATGATGATGACAAGATAGACAAACTAAACCAAGATAACAGGATGAACTACTGTATCAAGATAAACTAAGGTATCATGATAACTACGGTGTCAAGATAAATCAAGGAATCACGTCGTCAGGTTTCTATCAAGTATAATATCTCAAGGTATCTATCATGTATATCATCCAAGGTCTAATATCCCAAGGTATCTACCATGTATAACATCCCAAGGTTACTATCAAGTATATTTGCTTTGCACCTCTCGTACTAGTATCCCAAACTGTGTCATGTGTTCGCTATAAAAATGTCCCTTGCCCAAAGTAATGAAATGGTCCATTAATTAAAGTGCTAACCTAATACACCGTATGTAGGTTTTCCTCAACTCGCATGGTTTTTTCCATGTATATGTTCAGTCCTTTGCCGTGAATCGTACGAGCTTTCTCACGCAATTCTATACTACTACAACGTAGTGTCATTATATCCTTGAAATTGTTTGGACTATCACTCTTGATCTAGCTAGGTTTTCTTATCATGAACTATCGAGTGTTCGGCTAGGATTTATGCCACCTAGGACCACTAGGGATTATGCAACCTACTAAACGTCTTCGTAACTTGGTTTGGGTCTAGACCCCCTAGGACCACTAGGGATTTCGCTACCCGTCAACCTCGCCCTTTTCCCACGTATGTATCGTGAATCGTTTTCCAATGTCTAGATGCACATGTACCTTATATGTGCCATCCGAGTCCCGTGACAGGGCTAATCAAGAAATACGGGACTCGGTCGGGAGCTTTAAGTTTTCTGCCAATTGCAGATGTCAAGGTCTGTTTTTCTACCGTGGTAATGGTCCCACGTGAACCCTCCCTCAACTATTGAAAGGCAAAAAGAGAAAAATCATGTATGAGAACTACACTCCGGCCATCAATGCCCCACCCCCAAATGGCCAACCTCACCCATAACTAGATAGCAAGTATGGTCTGTTGGGTGTTCTCTGCCTTTCCGTACGTACACGATTGACAAAAGATGGTAGGTAGTCGACGACGTGCTATCCAGGGCAAAATCAAGTACCGTCGACTCTACGCTAATCCACCCCAGTCTTTAGGTTGCTCGCACAACAACCAAGGCATACCCTTGGTTCTTCTACCGCAGACCTTAACCTCTGTGAGCCCAGGAGGATCATCTGCAACCTCACAGAGGGATACCAAGAGTACCCTCACATCCCCCGAAGCAACTGCTTCGTCACCCAGTTCGTTGGAGCCTTTATCCAAGTCGGATAATTAGCTCCTCCTCGTACGCCAAGCGATGACCTACCGTATCGGGTTACTCATCTATTTATGAACTGGTCCAACTTCCTTGACTAAGGATTATTACTTAGTTATTCTTAACTAAGGTTTACCACTTAGCTTCTTTTCCCTTTATCCTTGTTAACTACGGTTTTCCACTTAGTCCCTTGAACTAGGGTTCTGTCTAATGGGTTAAGTGTTGTCATTCAAGTTCATGTCTTAACCCGCCTATGAATCATGTCAAACTTGGCTAAGTATTCAAGTTCAAGACTTAACCCTACAAACCATGTGTCAAGTTGGTTAAGTATATCAAGTGGTTCACGAATTAACCCTATCCTAATTCATCATTTTAGATTGGTTAAGTATTGATTAACTTAACCCCATCATATTACCGAGTTAGATTGGTTAAGTGTAGGTTAACTTAACCCCATCAAATTACCGAGTTAGATTGGTTAAGTGTAGGTTAACTTAACCCCATCAAGTTACCGTATTAGATTTGGTCAAGTGTATTCAAACGGTTCATGACTTAACCTTATCAAGTTATCTTGTCAAATTGGTTAAGTATTGGTTAACTTAATCCCCATCAGATTATCAAGTTGGATTAGTTAAGTATAGGTTAACTTAACCCCATCCCCTAATCGTATTATAATGGTTAAGTATATTCGAGCGGTGTGTGACTTAACCCTACCAAATTATCAAGTCGGATTGGTTAAGTGTAGGTTCACTTAACCCCATCAAATTACCGTGTTAGATTGGTTAAGTATAGGTTAACTTAACCTCATCAAATTATCGAGTTAGATTGGTTAAGTGTAGGTTAACTTAACCTCATCCAGTAATCGTGTTGCATGGTTAAGTGTCATTAAGTACTCAAGTCCGGTTTTACTTAACCTACCCACTCATGTCATATCGGTTAAGTGTCGTTAGTCAAATTAACTTAGTCTTATCATGTGGCATTAATCAATTTAATGCACCCTAACCTCTCACATTAGACTTTGTTGTGGTTACTGGATGTGCCGGGCGGGTCCGGGTAGCTTTACACCACAACCTAGTCTAACCTCGGGTCTTAAGCGTGATATGACCAACTACTCACATTGGGTCCTATTGTTTGTAGCTACTGGATTTGCCGGGCGGGTCCGGGCAGATTTATGCTACAAACTCAACCCAACCTTGAGTTGGTCACTTTCATGTTTTCCTACGTGTCATGTCCAAGTTTATTATAAGCATGTTTTCATGTATAAACTATGTCAATATTCCATGTCAAGTTTTCAAGTCATGTTTCAAGTCATGTTTTCATGTCATATTCACGTTTGCCTAGACTACCCAAATCGTATTCCCAACGCAAGTGAAAGTGAGTCAACATAGTAGGAATAATATGACAACATGTTGGCATAAGATGGCAAAGGTGACTACAAGTTCAACATGGTGAAATTTTAGGCGAGGGTGTACAACCCAACTAGCATATTGCATATTGGCCTCAAACATGTATGATAGCATAAAAGGTGATAATCATGGTCATAGCTATCATATGATGACACTTCTAACATGTGCATAATAGGTTCATCATCATAAGCGTGTTAATGGACATGAGGGGTTTTGGTTCTCTAACATGCATAAGCCCCAAATCAAATCATATAAATGTTTCACAAGTCAAAAGGGTTCCAAGTGTTCATGCCAACATTTCACAAGTCAAGATTCAATCCTTCATGATGAACTAGGTTAAACACAACATGAGTGGCATGATTTAGTCACTAAAACATAGCCCAAAGTCATAGGTTCAAGAAAGGGGCAAGACCAGATTCACATAGGCCAACATACTTAGTTTAATCTCGTTTTATTCCATGTCATCATTAAAACTACCGTTTAGATCTAGAAGTAGCTAGAACTTACAAAGCATGGCTAGAGATTTAGGAGCATGAATCGTCATGAAATGGTGTTGAGATGACACTCTTCTTCCTAGATTTGAGGTAGAAAGCTTGCACCTTTGATTCGAATCTAGTTTGAATGCATAGGCTCTTGAAGTTGAAGATGGAGGCGATGATCAAGAGAGAATTGGGAAGCACTTCGTTGTAGGGATGAATTTTAGTGATTTAGGTTAGGTCCTAAGGTGTTTTTATAGAAGTAGGAGCTAATTTAGGCCATAGGATCAACCCTAGGATAGATCTGAGCCACTGAAAATCATCACAAGCCAACAAAACAAGGCCTAGGAGCCAAAACAGGCGCACCAGGCCGACCGGGGAGGTTGACCCTAGGGTCGACTCCCAAGTCGACCTGGTCGCCACCAGGTCGACCCCCAGGTCGACCTGGTCTGGGCGGGATTTTTCCTGCCTAGCCCGTTTTCTGAATTTTTGAAATCTGTTTCGTTTTCTGATTTTTCGTGAAACTTCCGGAGGCCATATCTCGATCATACGGACTCCGATTTATGAAATTTCAGACTCTATTTCGCGTATTTTTCCAAGACGAACGAAATGGCATAGCCCGTTTTCCCTGATTTAGATTTTAAAATTTAATTCTGCTTTGATTATTGTCTTAATACATTATTAAAATTCGAGTTGTTACATTCTACCCTCCTTTAAGGATTTCGTCCCCGAAATCTCCAAGTTAGGAAGAACATATCTTACCATCCATCATCCATCTACTCAAAACATCATCCACAGGCAACCATTATCCTTAAGAAACTTCTAATGCTTTATGAACACATGCAGAAAGTGTGTGTATATGTTCCTTAGCTAATGCTAATGATCAGGCCTGAATGATCTTCTACATGCAGAATATGTTTAGTGCCATGAATCCAACATGCATGCAAATAGTCCTAATCATATAAACACTATATGTGTGCACAAACATTCATCCACATGCAACATCCACATGATAACATATTCAATTTCATCCATAAACAAGTATAAATACTCGTGCATATGCAACATGAAAATGTGACTGGGTCGATCTAGTGTCTAACGTGTATTCACGCATCCACGAGCAACCACTTGCAACCATTTCAACCATATCAATCATAACATGTGTTCAAATACATGTTTACATCCATAGGGTTCTACCTAAGGTTCTCAAGATAGGATCGAGAAGATAAGCAAGACAAACTCCTTATGGGGTTTGCAACATAAATAGGACCGAGAGGATATTCACAAAAGATAACATGCAAGTAAGCTCCACAAGAAAACCAGGGATCAAGGATATATTCTTAAAAGAGATATGATGCACGTGTCTAAGCCGTATTTCCTTGAACTTAATTCCATTGTACCTCGACCGCCTTTTAGCTCCATGATTTTCGTAGCTTCTTAATTCCTGTTTCCAAAACATGAGTTGGAACTCATTTTGTTGTCGCCTTTCGTCCCACTTTCACTTATTCTCCCTCTAGTATACTTGGCTCAACCATATATCCGTACTCATGATTTCATGCAAGCTCTCCAAAATTCACTAGTGAACTTTGGATCTCGTTTACTCCCTATACGGCTTTCCACGCAGAAGAACTATCTCTTGAAAACAAACAGATGCCGACCATCTTACTAGGTGTACTTACTAGATTGATTTCCAAAAGCTCATACATAAATGAAATGAACCATCCGCCTTATTGGCGAACTCTACTCGAACGGATTACCAATTACCAATAAATGCACCAAGAGATTCTAGGTAACTAATCATGGCATAACCCAAAAGGTTACATGAGACTTCGAGGGTATTACCAAGGCAAATCAAGAGTCTAACCACCCTCCTTTCAAAACCGAGAATGGCACCCCTTACGGGATAACCGCTTCATCCATAGAATCAACCCATAGCTCAAAAATAAGCATTGCTTCTAAACTTAACACTTGGCATAGACATTCTCAATTCCAAACAAGTCATGAATAAATGGACCAATCCTCCAACATGATTTGAGACAAAAATGGGATCCTCTACTATGCTAGTACTAAGGTGCAGAGACTCAACTATCGAAGCAGACTTAAATGATACGGTGATCAAAATAAAGTCCTGATGGGATGATAGAAAAGAAAGGCTAAACCTTTACCAGAAATGGTACCATCCCTCTTAGGTACGCTAGCAATGAGAGCATACAATTTCCCTCTCGCTGATCTTGTCCTTATCCCATAATACTTAACTATCTATCCCTTCTTACCACACCCAAGATACTTTCTCTTGTCATGGGTTTTATTATTCACCTTTTTCTCCTTTGTGGATTAAGCCATACCAACAAGTTGCTTATCCTTAACCTTGTATCCTTTATCCGTGTTCTTACCATCCTTTCCTATATAATCGTGGTAACGGGCCTCTTGAGAACTACCTCCATCGTACGGGAAAACACTTACGTAGCAAGAAAAGGATTAGTCGTAGTTAGAACAACTGTGACTACAGATGGAGGAAAGAAAAGGGAAAAGAGATTAAATCAAGGATAGTGCTAATGGCCTTTGGGGAATAGCCTTTAAAAATAAAACTTTTCTTGAAAAATGCTTCTTTGTAAAATGGCTTTGAAAATAATTTCAGAAGGTTTTTAAACTTTTCTTAAAAACTTTTGCCCAGTCCAGTAACCTTCTGCTCTGATACCAAATGTAACACCCCGCCTCCGCCAGGGTCACTCACAAGAGAATGACCTAGCTTTGGAGGGGCGTTGTCTAGGTAAACATGCACAGAAATATTACAAGACAGAACATATATAAAATAGCGGAAGTAAAACAAAAATTTTCTACTTTACACAATAGTAAGGTCTAAGGCCTTTTACATCAGAATGCCACTAAGTCAAAACCTGTCTTGAAATAGTAAAGAAGCATAAAACCATTTCATAAATTATTCCCCAAGTAAAACTGTAAAGTAGCCATAGCCAAGAAAAGTCCAAGCCATACATGATGACCTTGAAGCAGAAGAATTCCGAACTAAGTAACAGTATTTCCTCCCTGAGAACCTGGGGGGAAATGGAAGACAAAGAGGCAAAAAACGGGGTCAGTCATAAAGACAGGTAAGTCCTATCTACTTCCAGCATAAAAACAGTTAAAGTTAACATGACATGCATAAACTGAAAGTAAACATAAGGATGATGGTGACAAGATAGACAAACTAAACCAAGATAATAGGATGAACTACTGTATCAAGATAAACTAAGGTATCATGATAACTACGGTGTCAAGATAAATCAAGGAATCACGTTGTCAGGTTTCTATCAAGTATAATATCTCAAGGTATCTATCATGTATATCATCCAAGGTCTAATATCCCAAGGTATCTACCACGTATAACATCCCAAGGTTACTATCAAGTATATTTGCTCTGCACCTCTCGTACTAGTATCCCAAACCGTGTCATGTGTTCGTTATAAAAATGTCCCTTGCCCAAAGTCATGAAATGGTCCATTAATTAAAGTGCTAACCTAATACACCGTATGTAGGTTTTCCTCAACTCGCATGGTTCTTTCCATGTATATTTAGTCCTTTGCCGTGAATCGTACGGGCTTTATCACGCAATTCTATACTACTACAACGTAGTGTCATAATATCCTTGAAATTGTTTGGACAATCACTCTTGATCTAGCTAGGTTTTCTTATCATGAACTATCGAGTGTTCGGCTAGGATTTATGCCACCTAGGACCACTAGGGATTATGCAACCTACTAAACGTCTTCGTAACTTTGTTTGGGTCTAGACACCCTAGGACCACTACGGATTTCGCTACCCGTCAACCTCCCCCTTTTCCCACGTATGTATCGTGAATCGTTTTCCAATGTCTAGATGCACATGTATCTTATATGTGACATCCGAGTCCCGTGACAGGGCTAATCAAGAAATACGGGACTCGGTCGAGAGCTTTAAGTTATCTGCCAATTGCAGATGTTAAGGTCTGTTTTTCTACCGTGGTTATGGACCCACGTGACCCCTCCCTCAACTACTGAAAGGCAAAACAAGAAAAATAATGTATGAGAACTACACTCCGGCCATCAATGCCCCACCCCCAAATGGCCAACCTCACACATAACTAGATAGAAAGTATGGTCTGTTGGGTGTTCTCTGCCTTTCCGTACGTACACGATTGACTAAAGATGGTAGGTAGTCGACGACATGCTATCCAGGGCAAAATCAAGTATCGCCGACTCCACGCTAATCCACCCCAGTCTTTAGGTTGCTCGCACAGCAACCAAGGCATACCCTTGGTTATTTAACCGCAGACCTTAACCTCTGTGAGCCCAGGAGGATCATCTGCAACCTCACAGAGGGATACCAAGAGTATCCTCACGTCCCCCGAAGCAACTGCTTTGTCACCCAGTTCGTTGGAGCCTTTATCCAAGTCAGATAATTCGCTCCTCCTCGTATGCTAAGCGATGACCTACCGTATCGGGTTACTCATCTATTTATGAACTGGTCCAACTTCCTTGACTAAGGATTATTACTTAGTTATTCTTAACTAAGGTTTACCACTTAGCTTCTTTTCCCGTTATCCTTGTTAACTACGGTTTTCCACTTAGTCCCTTGAACTAGGGTTCTGTCTAATGGGTTAAGTGTTTTCATTCAAGTTCATGTCCTAAACTGCCTATGAATCATGTCAAAATTGGCTAAGTATTCAAGTTCAAGACTTAACCCTACAAACCATGTGTCAAGTTGGTTAAGTATATCAAGTGGTTCACGACTTAACCCTAGCCTGATTCATCATGTTAGATTGGTTAAGTATGGATTAACTTAACCCCATCATATTACCGAGTTAGATTGGTTAAGTGTAGGTTAACTTAACCCCGTCAAATTACCTAGTTAGATTGGTTAAGTGTAGGTTAACTTAACCCCATCAAGTTACCGTATTAGATTTGGTCAAGTGTATTCAAACGGTTCGTGACTTAACCTTATCAAGTTATCTTGTCAAATTGGTTAAGTATTGGTTAACTTAATCCCCATCAGATTATCAAGTTGGATTAGTTAAGTATAGGTTAACTTAACCCCATCCCCTAATCGTATTATAATGGTTAAGTATATTCGAGCGGTGTGTGACTTAACCCTATCAAATTATCAAGTCGGATTGGTTAAGTGTAGGTTAACTTAACCCCATCAAATTACCGTGTTAGATTGGTTAAGTATAGGTTAACTTAACCTCATCAAATTATCGAGTTAGATTGGTTAAGTATAGGTTAACTGTAATAACCCGAAAATCTGGGCCAGTTTAAAAATTTTATTTCGGCAAATTTAGCGAATTTTGATTATTTAAAATGAATTATTTTAAATAATATCGAAGAGAAATTTATTTTGAATAGAATTCGACGTATATATTATATGCGTCGTCGTTAGAATATAAATATTTATATATAATTATAAATAGAATTGAAAATGGCGCGGTAGTTCGATAATTCGATTTCAAACTTCAATTGAACATACCGGGTGCAAAACAATCCGGATTTTAGTGAAACCAAAAACATTAGGATCTAATTGTGAATATCTTTCCAACGAATCCGAAAAATCAAGATTTCATATCAGGAATCAAAAGATATGTCCAGTTGAAAATTCTGAATAGTCGCTATGGAATTCAGGCCCTTAAAAATGGACATTTTGCAAACGACCTCGGATTTCGACGAAACCAGTTTTGTTGGGTCCGTGGTGTAAAGTTATTGCTAGATTCCAAATTTTGTAATTTTTCGAATCAATATGTAAGCGTGGCAAAGGAAAACGCGTTTGACCAGTTTCAGTTGATTTTAATCGACTGGAAAATGGCCATTTTTCCAACGGCCTCAGAATTCGACGAAACTAGTTTTGTTAGGACCGTATCGTCAATACGAAGCTAGAAAATATTTTTATAGAATTTATAGAGTTAGTATGTGACCCCGGTAATTTGAAATGTACGTTTAAAATTAAATATAGTGATTTAAATGTAAATTCAACGAAAACTGATTCAAACTATCGAATCAGCTTGCGAGGCATATCCCATTGTGTTCGGAATGGGGGTAAAACGCTATGGACCACAGGCGGTGGCCCTCGTTTAGAGGTCGTATGAAAAAGGTTGCTTTTTGAAAATAAATTAATTAAATATAATAAAATAAAACCCTTTCTCCTATACCTTCTGGCCCCCCCTTACTTTTCAACAGATGATCGATTTCAGAAGAATAATAAAAAAAAAAACCTAGAAAACCCGTCGCCACTCCCACGCGCGCGCTCCTCCACCGCCCGTCGCGGCCAGCGCCGACCTCCCCTTGCCACCAACGCCCTCCCAGCTCCGACCTCTTCTCTTCTCTCTCCTCCTTCCTCTTTTAAACGCAAAACCCATGTGCCCTAATCCCGGATCCATCCGCCACTGCCAGAGCACCAGGGCCCGCCACCAGATCGGCGCCACCACCTGCGCGAGGACCCCAGACCCCCCGACCTCCGGCGAGCGCACAAAATCCTCCTTCTCTCCTCGGATAACACCGTGAGCTTCCTGATTTTAATTTTACTTGTATGAGGCTATGATCTTTAATCATTTTTAACGTCGAAAAGTTCATATTTGTAACATCGAAAAGTTCATATTTTTAACATTGAAAAGTTCATATTTGTAACATCGAAAAGTTCATATTTTTAACATTGAAAAGTTCATATTTGTAACATCGAAAAGTTCATATTTGTAACATCGAAAAGTTCATATATATAGCGAAGTAAAAATTCGATTTTTATATATTGAACTTTGAAGTAAAAATTCGATTTTTATATATTGAACTTTGAAGGAAAAATTCGATTTTTAAATATTGAACTTTGAAGTAAAAATTCGATTTTTTTTTAAATATTGAACTTTAAAATAAAAATATGATTTTTATATATTGAACATCAAAATAAAAATATGATTTTTATATAGTGAACTTCGAAATAAAAATAGGATTTTTATATATATAGCGAAGTAAAATTCGATTTTTACATATGTAGTGAAAGCGGACAACGAAAGCGACAAAAGGCAAATTGGCGAAGATTTCCTGCATTGGAAGAGCCGTGGAGCTAGGATAGCTATCAGTGAGAATTTCTCACCTTTCAATTTATTTTTCTAGTTATATATATATACTAGGATGCAGACGGTGCTTAGTAGCACCCGACACAATCGTCCACAGACCATGGACTTGTTTGTTTGGTTGCATAGATTAGTTATATGATGTGATTTGAAATTGAATTGTTGGGTGAAATAAATTGATTTGATTGATGTGTGAATGGCGTGGGCCTTCACTAGACCGGGGATAAGGCTAGGCCTCGTCCCGTTTCTAGTATTGTGCCGTTATGCCGCCGAAATTTTCTAAAATATGTTAGAAAAATAAAAATGTCATTTATTGAATAAATGAACTGAAAAGAAAATTCATGTGTTGGAATAAATATTTTATCATTAAAAATATAGTTTTTAATGTGAATGTGAATAAAATAAAATATTCATTTACAAACCAGACGGTTTGTTTATGTACACTGATTTGACTGATATTGATTGGGACGATAAATTTTACACATCGCCCAACAGCACAAATAAAATATGTGTTTGATTGTTTGAAACCCCACACGGGTGTTAGGATGAAATTTGAAGTTCACTCATCCTGATTGATTAAATATGTCGATCGATTGATTGACAGGCTGTTATAAGCGTTAGATATCTATATTTGATGCTTATACAGTGTAGTGCACTTTGGTTGATGGTTGATTATTTTTCAATGCTATTATACATGTGTTGTATGAAAATCCATATAATTAACTTTATATGGTAATTGATTGGGCCTCATTCCAGTTTTAAAATAGAAATATTTGAAATAGAAATATTCGAAATGGAATATTTGAAAATATCAATATATGAAGCCGTGTTGATTAGATTGACGCCATTTTGACGTGAACGATATTTATATCGATTTTAAACGATTTCGAAATGAATTGAATTGAAAACGATTTCGAAATGAATTGAATTGAAAACGATTTCGAAATGAATTGAATTGAAAACGATTTCGAAATGAATTGAATTGAAAACGATTTCGAAATGAATTGAATTGAAAACGATTTCGAAATGAATTGAATTGAAAACGATTTCGAAATGAATTGAATTGAAAACGATTTCGAAAGGAATTGAAAACGAATTCAAAATTGAATTGAAAGTGAATTGAAATGAATTCAAATTGAATTGAAATTTGAATTGAATAGAAATGAATTTTAAAGCGAATTTATAAAGAAGAATTCAATTTTGATTTGAATTGAAATGGAAGTTGAAATTGCTTTTGAAACGAATTTTAAAACTATTTATATAATTCGTTTTAAATAGAAATCGACGAAGTATATATTATATATATTATATATATAATATAATGGCCTGAATAGAACGCGCCGCGCCGCGGCAGTTCGCGAATTTCGACCATTGACTTCGAATGGACATTACGGGAGATCCGACCGTCGGATTCTCCTAAAACCGGAACCGTTGGGTTCGTATCGAAAAGAGCTTTCTAGCGAATATTAGAAATTAGAAATCTAACGGTTGGATTTGGAATTATGTCCAAATCAAATTCGGAAAAGGTCGCTGTAAGTGCAGTTCGATGACCGTTGATGGAAATCGACTGTACGGGCCTTGATAAAATTATTAAAAATAGTAATAATTTGTGTAAAATCATAAGAAATGATTTGTGAAGATTTGGGATGAAAAACTCCATATTTGAAAAGATAAAAATAGATTTTTATCGAAATGAACTAGTTTTGAACTAGAATTATAATTCTATTTATTTTTAAATAAATAAATTGAATTTGAAAAGGGTTTTGAAAATAACCAAAATTTCCAATGATTGCATTGGAGTGGATTTGAATCGAAATTGTCTTCGGAATATTTCGATGTTGGAATTCGTGATTATACAGGTGTTGTTATGGAAATTTGAAAGATATATTTATATCGTTATTTCCAATACGACATTTGTTAGTCGTAGAATTTGATATTGAATATAAGCCGATATATTTTCTATTCAGAGCCTTGTATTGAATATCAAATGTGATTTGGGTTTGTCGTGAATGGTGTCTTCACTAACACTGTTCTTGGACCCAGTTGAGAAAAGATTAAATCTTTTTATTTAGATTTAATGAAGTGTACCAATTAAATAACATTTAATTGGGATTGAATAGATATTGATTTTTGGGTTTATCGTGGACAGTGTTTTAAATAACACTCGTTCTTTAACCCGATGATTAATGAATGTGATTTTGGGTTTATCGTGAACCGTGTTTTAAATGACACTGATTCTTTAACCCAGTCGAAGATTAAAACTAAGTGGAGTTTTAATGAATCTTTAATTAGATTGAAAAGATCGAGAATGGAGTAGCACCAGTTTTGCTCCAGGCGTTAGTTAAATCTTTAATTAGATTTGAACGTGAAATGGTAATTGAATTTACCGATAACACCGTGGTGTTAGATATGGAGTATTACCAGTTTTACTTCATGGGGTGAATAGGTTGGGATTGGGAAATTGAAATAAATGATTACTTCGGTAAGGTTCGCTAATCCCGACTAGTTTGAATTGAGATTCAAAAATAGAATAAAGAATAAATTCAAGGAATTTATCTTGGATAAAATTAATGGGAACCTTTCCCTATGAATGTGAAATTTAGAAATTAACTGTCGGTTAGCCCAGCAGAATGGTTTTCTGGATATTGATCTGATGTTGGTTTCGGCCTTCGGGGTTAATATTTGGGGAATTATTCTCTTGATTAATTTACGGTCAGTGACTAATGAATTGGAATGAGGCGTATGTTGTGTTTGTGTAACACTTATTTAAAATATACGCGAGTTATTCGGAAAGACCGGGTTTATCCCACTCTGAATAACTGATACGACGATAAGTCGAAGATGAAGACGATGGTCGAAGACCGGAGCTCTTCACGTCGTTTGGGTGATAACTGATGATCTTGATTGGGCTGTACACCCAAGAAGATGGAAACAGTTGGTGATCGTCCAGACGTACTTGGAGATCGATGGATATGCGGGGTACTAGGTGCCTCCGGTTTCGTTCATACCCAGAACGGACTTGTAAATGGATTGTGTGTCTGACATTGGATTTTAGTCTGTGTGATTGATCTCTATTAAATATATATCTGTTTGGCGGAGGAGAATTTATTCTCTTGCTTAACGCCCTTCTCTGAGACGTACGAGCTCAGGGGTTATATATTGATGGATATCAAACGCATGGAGTGAATTGCCTGTGTGGCATGCCTAAGTGGCAATTGATCGAGGCTTCTGTTGAAAAGCAAAGTCTTGTGGTGATGATCAAAGCACGACCTTTGTGGCGTAGCTTTGTGTAACGTTTACCTCGCGTGTTTCACACCTGGTATGAACCAAAAACGGGAGACGGACCTCAGGGAGGACTTGCGTTTCTTTCTAGTTAGAAGTGGCGTCAGTGGTTTTACACGCCCTGACGAGTTTGACTTATGTGGTTGTTGCTGTTGCGAGGCGCCTCGGTTATATCGGTTTCGGCCGATGCATTCTGGTCGGCTGACGGACCAGACTTACACCCCATAGGGTGGGGAAACGTAGTGTTCAGGCAATTTAATCCACATCGGTGGACCGGCCCTGACGATCCAAAGGCTTGACAGAGTACTTGCCTGAGGCTCGGGCTAGACAGTCTCGAATCGGTTGAGGACTATCTTTTGCCTCGGTTCATAGATGGAAATCCAATTTCCAAATACGTGACATTTGCGGTTTTAATTGTAGAACTAGTATGGCGACATGATATATGGTACCCATGCCGCCTATGATTGATACTTATGATGTGAAGTTGTTTTATACACTATGCACTTATTATAGTATCAAATGATTTGTTTTAAGCGTATCAAGCATTCTTTGGCTGTTATAAGGAAAAACCCTATCCCCCGGCTTGCGTTGCATTGTGTGATAGGACCTGGGTCTTATAACAGCTTCATTTTTCTTTATTTAGCATTGCGCTGTTGTTTTATGCACTGGTATTCTTGGGAGGAAACCCGTTCCGTGTTATACGGCGTGGTCCCTTGATTTACCTAATGATTTAAAAATAAAGACTAATAACTGTTTTAGTTCTCACACCAGTCACATGACTGACCTGGAGTTTATTGTTTTAACCTAAACTCTGGGTGCCCTTATTTTGACACGGGCAGCTAGTAGTTTTGATTTTGCAGATTTATATTCACAGGATCCTGGTTTACAGCTGGAACGATATCCGGAAAGCTTTGTATCCGTATATCTCCTTCTAGTTGTGTATTGTATTATTTTCTGCTGCTATGTATTTAAATGTAATTTAAATCTCTGATATTTCTGTGTAATATTCATTTATACTCTGTATATTCTTGTAATCTGATTCATTGTTGTAATATACTATGAAATGTTCTTCTGTATGCGTTCTGTTGTGTCCTGTTCTCAAAACAATTCGTTCTTTCTCTTCTCTTCGGAGACCGGGGAAGTTCGGGTCGTTTCATTTGGTATCAGAGCTTTGGTTTACAAAGCAGAGAACAAGGCACGTTAGAACCATACGAAAGAATTCATCAGATATTGGATTAGTAATATCCAATGGGAATGACTCGTTAGAGATAGGATCAGTAGTATCCTAGAACGAGTGTGAAGAGTATATTTTTAAAATTAAAACAATTTTTGTTTTGAAAATTTAAATCAATTATTCGTATTTGATTATCTATTTATATTGATGTGGACAATCCAGTATATATAGATTTTGCGTATACGTCTGATCCGCGTGTATTCGAAATTTTAATATACTGGATAGATATAGAATCACACTCTAGTCGCCCGGAGATGATTCAGATGATGAGGCCTCATCATCAGTGTTTATATTCGAGTGACGAAGGTGAGATTTCTATATATTTCCTATTGACTGGTGTGAGAACCAAAAATTAGATAAGGCCTATTGTTGTGATTTGGCATCAAAAACATGATTTTTGTATATGTATCAAAATTATGAATTTGAAACGTTAAATTCACTAATTGATTGATGTTTGTGTTGTTTGTTTATTTGGTTGATAATTTTTAGCCATTTAGCCTAATTGTATCAAATAATGAACTGTATTGAAATTGGTCGCATTTGCTTGCATATACATATACTTATTTTGAACAGGTCATAGCAAGGAGGCTAGAGCCGAAGAATAAAATTTGTTTGCCCGACAAATAGGTACATGTTTGATACATAATTTACTGTTTTGTTTGGGTGATGATGATTTTATGAGCCTATTGGCTAGCCGCTTGGCTTTTTCTTTTTCTTTTTGAGATCTGAAGGACCGGGGAAGCTATTTGAAATTCCCCGATGCTCCCGGTGCAGGGGAGGTTATGGCGAAATTTTTCGAAAATTTAGGGTGTTAGCCAAATTTTTGAAATTTTTGAAAATTCTCAGAAACTGAAGAGTTGGAGAATGGAAGCCTGATCGAGCGTAGTGTTGATTAATCAAACCAATTTCGACTTTGTTCCTTTTCGGGGATGAAAAGTTTTAAGTTGGGGAGATTGTAATAACCCGAAAATCTGGGCCAGTTTAAAATTTTTATTTTGGCAAATTTAGCGAATTTTGATTATTTAAAATGAATTATTTTAAATAATATCGAAGAGAAGTTTATTTTGAATAGAATTCGACGTATATATTATACGCGTCATCGTTAGAATATAAATATTTATATATAATTATAAATAGAATTGAAAATGGCGCGGTAGTTCGATAATTCGATTTCAAACTTCAATTGAACATACCGGGTGCAAAACAATCCGGATTTTAGTGAAACCAAAAACATTAGGATCTAATTGTGAATATCTTTCCAACGAATCCGAAAAATCAAGATTTCATATCAGGAATCAAAAGATATGTCCAGTTGAAAATTCTGAATAGTCGCTATGGAATTCAGGCCCTTAAAAATGGACATTTTGCAAACGACCTCGGATTTCGACGAAACCAGTTTTGTTGGGTCCGTGGTGTAAAGTTATTGCTAGATTCCAAATTTCGTAATTTTTCGAATCAATATGTAAGCGTGGCAAAGGAAAACGCGTTTGACCAGTTTCAGTTGATTTTAATCGACTGGAAAATGGCCATTTTTCCAACGGCCTCAGAATTCGACGAAACTAGTTTTGTTAGGACCGTATCGTCAATACGAAGCTAGAAAATATTTTTATAGAATTTATAGAGTTAGTATGTGACCCCGGTAATTTGAAATGTACGTTTAAAATTCAATATAGTGATTTAAATGTAAATTCAACGAAAACTGATTCAAACTATCGAATCAGCTTGCGAGGCATATCCCATTGTGTTCGGAATGGGGGTAAAACGCTATGGACCACGGGCGGTGGCCCTCGTTTAGAGGTCGTATGAAAAAGGTTGCTTTTTGAAAATAAATTAATTAAATATAATAAAATAAAACCCTTTCTCCTATACCTTCTGGCCCCCCCTTACTTTTCAACAGATGATCGATTTCAGAAGAATAATAAAAAAAAAAACCTAGAAAACCCGTCGCCACTCCCACGCGCGCGCTCCTCCACCGCCCGTCGCGGCCAGCGCCGACCTCCCCCTGCCACCAACACCCTCCCAGCTCCGACCTCTTCTCTTCTCTCTCCTCCTTCCTCTTTTAAACGCAAAACCCATGTGCCCTAATCCCGGATCCATCCGCCACTGCCAGAGCACCAGGGCCCGCCACCAGATCGGCGCCACCACCTGCGCGAGGACCCCAGACCCCCCGACCTCCGGCGAGCGCACAAAATCCTCCTTCTCTCCTCGGATAACACCGTGAGCTTCCTGATTTTATTTTTACTTGTATGAGGCTATGATCTTTAATCATTTTTAACGTCGAAAAGTTCATATTTGTAACATCGAAAAGTTCATATTTTTAACATTGAAAAGTTCATATTTGTAACATCGAAAAGTTCATATTTTTAACATTGAAAAGTTCATATTTGTAACATCGAAAAGTTCATATTTGTAACATCGAAAAGTTCATATATATAGCGAAGTAAAAATTCGATTTTTATATATTGAACTTTGAAGTAAAAATTCGATTTTTATATATTGAACTTTGAAGGAAAAATTCGATTTTTAAATATTGAACTTTGAAGTAAAAATTCGATTTTTTTTTAAATATTGAACTTTAAAATAAAAATATGATTTTTATATATTGAACATCAAAATAAAAATATGATTTTTATATAGTGAACTTCGAAATAAAAATAGGATTTTTATATATATAGCGAAGTAAAATTCGATTTTTACATATGTAGTGAAAGCGGACAACGAAAGCGACAAAAGGCAAATTGGCGAAGATTTCCTGCATTGGAAGAGCCGTGGAGCTAGGATAGCTATCAGTGAGAATTTCTCACCTTTCAATTTATTTTTCTAGTTATATATATATACTAGGATGCAGACGGTGCTTAGTAGCACCCGACACAATCGTCCACAGACCATGGACTTGTTTGTTTGGTTGCATAGATTAGTTATATGATGTGATTTGAAATTGAATTGTTGGGTGAAATAAATTGATTTGATTGATGTGTGAATGGCGTGGGCCTTCACTAGACCGGGGATAAGGCTAGGCCTCGTCCCGTTTCTAGTATTGTGCCGTTATGCCGCCGAAATTTTCTAAAATATGTTAGAAAAATAAAAATGTCATTTATTGAATAAATGAACTGAAAAGAAAATTCATGTGTTGGAATAAATATTTTATCGTTAAAAATATAGTTTTTAACATGAATGTGAATAAAATAAAATATTCATTTACAAACCAGACGGTTTGTTTATGTACACTGATTTGACTGATATTGATTGGGACGATAAATTTTACACATCGCCCAACAGCACAAATAAAATATGTGTTTGATTGTTTGAAACCCCACACGGGTGTTAGGATGAAATTTGAAGTTCACTCATCCTGATTGATTAAATATGTCGATCGATTGATTGACAGGCTGTTATAAGCGTTAGATATCTATATTTGATGCTTATACAGTGTAGTGCACTTTGGTTGATGGTTGATTATTTTTCAATGCTATTATACATGTGTTGTATGAAAATCCATATAATTAACTTTATATGGTAATTGATTGGGCCTCATTCTAGTTTTAAAATAGAAATATTTGAAATAGAAATATTCGAAATGGAATATTTGAAAATATCAATATATGAAGCCGTGTTGATTAGATTGACGCCATTTTGACGTGAACGATATTTATATCGATTTTAAACGATTTCGAAATGAATTGAATTGAAAACGATTTCGAAATGAATTGAATTGAAAACGATTTCGAAATGAATTGAATTGAAAACGATTTCGAAATGAATTGAATTGAAAACGATTTCGAAATGAATTGAATTGAAAACGATTTCGAAAGGAATTGAAAACGAATTCAAAATTGAATTGAAAGTGAATTGAAATGAATTCAAATTGAATTGAAATTTGAATTGAATAGAAATGAATTTTAAAGCGAATTTATAAAGAAGAATTCAATTTTGATTTGAATTGAAATGGAAGTTGAAATTGCTTTTGAAACGAATTTTAAAACTATTTATATAATTCGTTTTAAATAGAAATCGACGAAGTATATATTATATATATTATATATATAATATAATGGCCTGAATAGAACGCGCCGCGCCGCGGCAGTTCGCGAATTTCGACCATTGACTTCGAATGGACATTACGGGAGATCCGACCGTCGGATTCTCCTAAAACCGGAACCGTTGGGTTCGTATCGAAAAGAGCTTTCTAGCGAATATTAGAAATTAGAAATCTAACGGTTGGATTTGGAATTATGTCCAAATCAAATTCGGAAAAGGTCGCTGTAAGTGCAGTTCGATGACCGTTGATGGAAATCGACTGTACGGGCCTTGATAAAGTTATTAAAAATAGTAATAATTTGTGTAAAATCATAAGAAATGATTTGTGAAGATTTGGGATGAAAAACTCCATATTTGAAAAGATAAAAATAGATTTTTATCGAAATGAACTAGTTTTGAACTAGAATTATAATTCTATTTATTTTTAAATAAATAAATTGAATTTGAAAAGGGTTTTGAAAATAACCAAAATTTCCAATGATTGCATTGGAGTGGATTTGAATCGAAATTGTCTTCGGAATATTTCGATGTTGGAATTCGTGATTATACAGGTGTTGTTATGGAAATTTGAAAGATATATTTATATCGTTATTTCCAATACGACATTTGTTAGTCGTAGAATTTGATATTGAATATAAGCCGATATATTTTCTATTCAGAGCCTTGTATTGAATATCAAATGTGATTTGGGTTTGTCGTGAATGGTGTCTTCACTAACACTGTTCTTGGACCCAGTTGAGAAAAGATTAAATCTTTTTATTTAGATTTAATGAAGTGTACCAATTAAATAACATTTAATTGGGATTGAATAGATATTGATTTTTGGGTTTATCGTGGACAGTGTTTTAAATAACACTCGTTCTTTAACCCGATGATTAATGAATGTGATTTTGGGTTTATCGTGAACCGTGTTTTAAATGACACTGATTCTTTAACCCAGTCGAAGATTAAAACTAAGTGGAGTTTTAATGAATCTTTAATTAGATTGAAAATATCGAGAATGGAGTAGCACCAGTTTTGCTCCAGGCGTTAGTTAAATCTTTAATTAGATTTGAACGTGAAATGGTAATTGAATTTACCGATAACACCGTGGTGTTAGATATGAAGTATTACCAGTTTTACTTCATGGGGTGAATAGGTTGGGATTGGGAAATTGAAATAAATGATTACTTCGGTAAGGTTCGCTAATCCCGACTAGTTTGAATTGAGATTCAAAAATAGAATAAAGAATAAATTCAAGGAATTTATCTTGGATAAAATTAATGGGAACCTTTCCCTATGAATGTGAAATTTAGAAACTAACTGTCGGTTAGCCCAGCAGAATGGTTTTCTGGATATTGATCTGATGTTGGTTTCGGCCTTCGGGGTTAATATTTGGGGAATTATTCTCTTGATTAATTTACGGTCAGTGACTAATGAATTGGAATGAGGCGTATGTTGTGTTTGTGTAACACTTATTTAAAATATACGCGAGTTATTCGGAAAGACCGGGTTTATCCCACTCTGAATAACTGATACGACGATAAGTCGAAGATGAAGACGATGGTCGAAGACCGGAGGTCTTCACGTCGTTTGGGTGATAACTGATGATCTTGATTGGGCTGTACACCCAAGAAGATGGAAACAGTTGGTGATCGTCCAGACGTACTTGGAGATCGATGGATATGCGGGGTACTAGGTGCCTCCGGTTTCGTTCAGACCCAGAACGGACTTGTAAATGGACTGTGTGTCTGACATTGGATTTTAGTCTGTGTGATTGATCTCTATTAAATATATATCTGTTTGGCGGCGGAGAATTTATTCTCTTGCTTAACGCCCTTCTCTGAGACGTACGAGCTCAGGGGTTATATATTGATGGATATCAAACGCATGGAGTGAATTGCCTGTGTGGCATGCCTAAGTGGCAATTGATCGAGGCTTCTGTTGAAAAGCAAAGTCTTGTGGTGATGATCAAAGCACGGCCTTTGTGGCGTAGCTTTGTGTAACGTTTACCTCGCGTGTTTCACACCCGGTATGAACCAAAAACGGGAGACGGACCTCAGGGAGGACTTGCGTTTCTTTCTAGTTAGAAGTGGCGTCAGTGGTTTTACACGCCCTGACGAGTTTGACTTATGTGGTTGTTGCTGTTGCGAGGCGCCTCGGTTATATCGGTTTCGGCCGATGCATTCTGGTCGGCTGACGGACCAGACTTACACCCCATAGGGTGGGGAAACGTAGTGTTCAGGCAATTTAATCAACATCGGTGGACCGGCCCTGACGATCCAAAGGCTTGACAGAGTACTTGCCTGAGGCTCGGGCTAGACAGTCTCGAATCGGTTGAGGACTATCTTTTGCCTCGGTTCATAGATGGAAATCCAATTTCCAAATACGTGACATTTGCGGTTTTAATTGTAGAACTAGTATGGCGACATGATATATGGTACCCATGCCGCCTATGATTGATACTTATGATGTGAAGTTGTTTTATACACTATGCACTTATTATAGTATCAAATGATTTGTTTTAAGCGTATCAAGCATTCTTTGGCTGTTATAAGGAAAAACCCTATCCCCCGGCTTGCGTTGCATTGTGTGATAGGAACTGGGTCTTATAACAGCTTCATTTTTCTTTATTTAGCATTGCGCTGTTGTTTTATGCACTGGTATTCTTGGGAGGAAACCCGTTCCGTGTTATACGGCGTGGTCCCTTGATTTACCTAATGATTTAAAAATAAAGACTAATAACTGTTTTAGTTCTCACACCAGTCACATGACTGACCTGGAGTTTATTGTTTTAACCTAAACTCTGGGTGCCCTTATTTTGACACGGGCAGCTAGTAGTTTTGGTTTTGCAGATTTATATTCACAGGATCCTGGTTTACAGCTGGAACGATATCCGGAAAGCTTTGTATCCGTATATCTCCTTCTAGTTGTGTATTGTATTATTTTCCGCTGCTATGTATTTAAATGTAATTTAAATCTCTGATATTTCTGTGTAATATTCATTTATACTCTGTATATTCTTGTAATCTGATGCATTGTTGTAATATACTATGAAATGTTCTTCTGTATGCGTTCTGTTGTGTCCTGTTCTCAAAACAATTCGTTCTTTCTCTTATCTTCGGAGACCGGGGAAGTTCGGGTCGTTTCATTAACTTAACCTCATCAAATTATCGAGTTAGATTGGTTAAGTGTAGATTAACTTAACCTCATCCACTAATCGTGTTGCATGGTTAAGTGTCATTAAGTACTCAAGTCCGGTTTTACTTAACCTACCCACTCATGTCATATCGGTTAAGTGTCCTTAGTCAAATTAACTTAATCTTATCATGTGGCATTAATCAATTTAATGCACCCCAACCTCTCACATTAGACGTTGTTGTGGTTACTAGATGTGCCGGGCGGGTCCGGGCAGCTTTACACCACAACCTAGTCTAACCTCGGGTCTTAAGCGCGATATGATCAACTACTCACATTGAGTCCTATTGTTTGTAGCTACGGGATTTGCCGGGCGGGTCCGGGCAGATTTATGCTACAAACTCAACCCAACCTCGAGTTGGTCACTTTCATGTTTTCCTACGTGTCATGTCCAAGTTTATCATAAGCATGTTTTCATGTATAATCTATGTCAATATTCCATGTCAAGTTTTCAAGTCATGTTTCAAGTCATGTTTTCATGTCATATTCACGTTTGCCTAGACTACCCAAATCGTATTCCCAACGCAAGTGAAAGCGAGTCAACAAAGTAGGAATAATATGACAACATGTTAGCATAAGATGGCAAAGGTGACTACAAGTTCAACATGGCGAAATTTGAGGCAAGGGTGTACAACCTAACTAGCATATTGCATATTGGCCTCAAACATGTATGATAGCATAAAAGGTGATAATCATGGTCATATATCATATGATGACACTTCTAACATGTGCATAATAGCTTCATCATCATAAGCGTGTTAATGGACATGAGGGGTTTTGGTTCTCTTACATGCATAAGCCCCAAATCAAATCATATAAATGTTTCACAAGTCAAAAGGGTTCCAAGTGTTCATGCCAACATTTCACAAGTCAAGATTCAATCTTTCATGATGAACTAGGTTAAACACAACATGAGTGGCATGATTTAGTCACTAAAACATAGCCCAAAGTCATAGGTTCAAGAAAGGGGCAAGAATAGATTCAATAGGCCAACATACTTAGTTTAATCTTGTTTTATTCCATGTCATCATTAAAACTACCGTTTAGATCTAGAAGTAGCTAGAACTTACAAAGCGTGGCTAGAGATTTAGGAGCATGAATCGTCATGAAATGGTGTTAAGATGACACTCTCCTTCCTAGATTTGAGGTAGAAAGCTTGCACCTTTGATTCGGATCTAGTTTGAATGCATAGGCTCTTGAAGTTGAAGATGGAGGCCATGATCAAGAGAGAATTGGGCAGCACTTCGTTGTAGGGATGAATTTTAGTGATTTAGGTTAGGTCCTAGGGTGTTTTTATAGAAGTAGGTGCTAATTTAGGCCATTGGATCAACCCTAGGATAGATCTGAGCCACTGAAATTCGTCACAAGCCAACAAAGCAAGACCCAGGAGCCAAAACAGGTGCACCAGGCCGACCAGGCCGACCGGGGAGGTCGACCCTAGGGTCGACTCCCAAGTCGACCTGGTCCCCACTAGGTCGACACCCAGGTCGACCTGGTCTGGGCGGGATTTTTCCCGCCTGGCCCGTTTTCTGAATTTTTGAAATCTGTTTCGTTTTCTGATTTTTCGTGAAACTTCCGGAGGCCATATCTCAGTCATACGGACTCCGATTTACGAAATTTCGGACTCTCTTTCGCGTATTTTTTCAAGACGAACGAAATGGAAAAGCCCGTTTTCCCTGATTTAGATTTTAAAATTTAATTCTTCCTTGATTCTTGTCTTAAAACGTTATTAAAATTCGAGTTGTTACGACCATGCTTCGGTAGCGTGTTGTTTTACTTCCCTGATGTGTATGTTGCACTTTTCTTGGCTGTATCACCTTGTAAATCTGGTTGGCACTTGTATTCATACTTGCCCCATGTACATGTTTCCTTGCACTTGCACCCTATTCTGATTTGGACTTGAGAAAATATTTGCTTGTCTTTATCAATAAGAACAGATTCTCTTATCCACATGCACATGCTTTTACTTAGTTATAAGAACTAATACTATGCTTGAATAAAAAATAAAAACAGAAGTCTTGTATCGAACGACGATTCCCTGCTGGACTCTAATATGAACTGGATGCATCACTTGGTCATTTGAACTCTACTGTAGTTGATTCACACACATAAAAATACACATGCACATATATATATTCGTATATACACACACATATATGTGTGTGTGTGTGTGTGTATATATATATGCATATGTGTTGTGTAGTGTCCTGCCTTGATTTTCTTCTTGATCATTTATATGCACTTAATGAGAACACTTCTGCATTTGATGTTGGTTAAATTTCTTGCTGTTGACCTTGTTGTGATTGTATATATATACACACAATTCATGTGTGTAGATATAAATATTGACCTGATATGTGTATATGAGCTTGTACTTGTATATACTTTAGTACTTGTGATACCCTGATCTGCTCACTTGAGAACCAAGGTCATTTACCTTTCTTTGATAAGTTTACTTGAATTTTTTGTTAATTCTTGAACTTGATGCATCCTCTGTACGTGTTGCTCTTATTTGATGCCTTTTTGCCTGAAGCTGATGTGTTGCTTGTGCATCCATGCTTTAACTTGTTTATTCCTTTTCTCTTCTTGCCCTGTTAAGCCTTGTCCTTACATGCTTGACACCTTGTTTTCTTCTTCGTTGTTGTGTATTCATGTTGAATGATGTTGCATGATTTTCCAGTTGCATTTGCATCTTACTTGTGTCTCAGTTGTATCTTTTACCATACTTGTTCATTTGAGTTTTTCCTGCCCTGGTCTGGACCCCTGATGGCATGCATGCTGTCTTGTGCGATTGTGTATGCAGTTTTATGTATGTGTGTTTGTGTATATATATGCGCACTTGTACACTCCTGACCTGATTTGCTTTTTCCTTGTCCCCTGTTATGCTGTTGGCTTTGCATTTGAACTGATCACTTTAAAAATCTGAACTGCTCCTTGCTTGTATTTCACAAGAATCATGCACACGTACACATGCATATATACATACATACATACATATATATATATATATATATATATATATATATATATATATATATATGTGTGTGTGTGTGTGTGTGTGTTGCTCCACTTATACATTTGTTGTTTGAAACTTTGCCCATTACTGATGCACCTTGCACTTGTATTTTTATGACCTGTCTTGCATATTAAACTGAAAAGTACAGATATTTATTTAATCTAGTTTAAATGCATTCGGAATTGATATATTTAAGTATCAGGCTTGCTTGCAATATTTGATTGTATGCAATATCAAATAGTATTGTGCCATACTTGAATATCATCAAAAATACATATCATACCAAGTCTAGAAAGATGATGAGACACACTCCAGAAATCTAAGGCAAATAAAATTTAAAATAAATTTGTATTTGCATGAATTTAAATCTATTTTTGTTCTAGTCTACTGTGTATGTTTCTATAATTGACAGGTGTGCAAATGGCCGGACAGATAGATATGGAAGCAGTTGAAGACTGTGTGTCAGAGAATGTCAGTGAGTCTATATATGAGTGAATCGAGTGACAATGTAGTAAGGAATGTATGTAAATATGAATGACTGTAATATACTAGTGAATGTACATTTGTGACGGCCTGTCCCACACCAGTCAACATTTCCCCAAAAGGCGTTGTGCCAATGCCCGATTAGCACAGGACGGTTGTCAAAAGAAAAGGGTTTTAAACGATGGATCACCAAAGAACCTATAGTATATCTCACAGCGCATGGAATGAAATATAATAATAACATAACTTGACATAAAACAGGCGAAACAGTGCATAAGCTGAAAACTAAACCATCATAGAAGTGGAATCCAAAATACAGCTTATGATCCAAACCATTATTACAACCTCAAAATACTATCTCTAAACAGGAAATAAAAGAGGTACACAACTAATGCCCAAAGCAGTGACCAACAACAACATAGGGAGAATATATGTAAATAGTACGTGGAAGCCTCATGCTCGTCTCCGGACAGCTACTCGTGCATAATCACCTGACCTGTCTCTAGTCTGTTCGTTTAGGAGCACCCAGAGTGATGAGAAGAGACATAAAACTCAGGGTCAGACAAAAGTCTGGTATGAGCGATAGCAGCTGTAACAGCCCGCATTTTACGTATCGGAAGATCGTAAAATATTTTTATTTTATTCTCTGAGGGCTGGATCATTCTCATCTTTTGATATGTTTCTTATGGGGATGTGAGACATGTCCATAACTTTTACCAGTTTTGTTTATGACCATTTTGCCCCTATCAGTCTTGCACAAGGCATAACTTTTGACTCAGGTCGAATCAGAGGGTGAGACCTGTGCCATTGGAAAGGAATTGATGTTTGCCTTTCCGTGGAGCGGTTATATTAAAGATTTGGCTCAGCGGTTGGGAGGAATCGCTGTTTTAAGGTTTTTCAGCTGCCTATTCAGGTTTGGAGAGTCACAATGGGCTGATTTGGGAAGGCCCATTGGAGGGCTATAGGAAAGGTATAAATAGGGGGTAAAGAATAAGGGAAATGGTTTTAGTTTTCCATTCTCACATTTGTTGCTTGAGCTCCTCCTTCCTCTAACACCTTTCCACCATTAAGAATCATAATCCAAGGAGGGAAATTGAAGATCTATACCATTGGAGGTTATATCTACCTCAATTTAAGCAAGGATTCATCGGATCAAGAGGTTTGGTGCGAGTTGCTTGCTGTTCAGATTCTTATTTCATCAATTTTAGCTTGTTTTGGCAAATCGGTGTGTGATTTACATCTCTCACATGGATCCAATGAAGTATATGAATGTTTTATTATGTCTTTCATCATGTTTAAGTGTTTTACCATAGATTTATACCTTTATGAGACCATTTTCACATGAATCACCCTATGGTCTTATTTTGCAAGTTTAAACCGTTAATTCCATGCTATTTCATACATTTATGCAAGTTAGATATCTCATTTTGATCATATGTTCATTTTAATGGTTTTTGGTGAAATTTGCATCAATTTAGTGATAATTGTTATATTCATGTTCTTAGCGATCTTATGACATGTTTATGATTTCATTTGGTGAATTTGTTGAGTTGATTTCGTAGGAATCGTGATTCGACGAGGTTTTTGTCGGTATTTTATGGTCGACCTGAGGTACAAGGGCAGTACGAATAACAATACGTGGTGGAGTACACATGCTGGTCGGTCGGCCTTGTCTGGTCGGGTCGGTCTCAAGTTGGCGGGTCGGTCAGTTGGTGCTCCATGAGGGCTGGTCGGGTCAGTCTCATTTTGGGTCGGTCGGTATTTTCTAGTCGGCCTGAAGTACAAGGGTAGTACGAATAATAGTACGTGGTGGAGTACACATGCTGGTCGGTCGGCCTTGTCTGGTCGGGTCAATCTCAAGTTGGCGGGTCGGTCAGTTGATGCTCTATGATGGCTGGTCGTGTCGGTCGGGACAAAGGCTGGTCGGGTCGGTAGAGACAAGGGATGATCGGGTCGGTCGACACAAGGGCTTGTTAGTTGGATGAAACAGGGTCAATTTCTGAAAATTTATATTTTCGGGTACGACACAGATTTGAAGAAAAGAGCTTAAAAAAATATTTTTCCCGGGCAACCCCCCGAACCCTAGCTACAGCGCAGTGATGTAATTTGGCTTGGTGATGGTACGATTTCGAATTGAATTCAAATAGGAACGTTCGAAGTGTTGAAGGTGTTCGTTGATCGATGTAGAACAGCAAATGAGGTGATAACTAAAAGCTCGTAAGTTGGTGGATAATGGTTGCTCAAGAAGGTTACTTGGGTTATAAAAAGTCGTCAACTTGGACGACTGGAGATGAGAAGGTTGAGAGATTATCATTTTCGTAAGTTCTAGCAGGCTCAAAGCAGGTGTAGGATAGGGGCACCTAAATGACCGGTTGTAAGTCGAGTACCATGAGTCTTGTAGAAAGGCCTAGTTGTCGAGGTTGGACATTGTCAAGGTTGGACATATGGAGTTTATGCTAGAACTGGGGTTACCATTAGCCCTTGACATATGGCAAGGTTGGCCATCACACGATTAACGGTGGTTTCAGAGCAGGATTGGCGGTGATGGCCAGAGTCAGTCATGGATGATTGGTTGTTCTGTTTGTACCGTCTCATGTAGGTTTTCCAATGTCGAGGGAGATGTTCCTTGAGTGCTTCCCTGATATTGGTTTAGGCCTTTAGGGCTTGTGCTTAAGGGATGTTGAATTCGATTAGGATGATTTACATGGGATATATATATAATCTAGATGTTATGAGTGCTTTACCATGATTGAATGAGTGTTCTGGGTTTCCATGGATGAATGGTTTAATTGTTTATTGTAAAGGCTATCGCTATCCGATGTGGGGAAGATAGGATTGAGTTCTTCTCTGGTGTTGTGGGTGGATTAGTATGTTTATCTATCCATTCTCGTATACTTTATTTTTGAAGTTTGTTAGCTGTTTTATCGCTCACTACGACTGTTGTCTGACTCAAGGTTTTATGTCTCCACTTATTACCTTGGGCTGTTCATCCGGTTGTGGATGGGCAGACTGAGTAGCAGGTGATAGATGATGCTTTAGTGAGGACAATGATGTTGATCGATGGTGGGAAGGAGGCTCACGAACCACTTTTATTACTATCTAGTATTTTGTTTCCGCTGTTTGAGTGCTCTATGAGGGTTGTAGTGAGGCTTTATGTACAAACTTTGTTATTTGTTGGATAACTTTCGGGATGTTGAGAAAGTTTTAAAAAGTTTGTTATATGATGCTTCATTACTATTACATGTTGTATATGTTCTATTATACTTTATCTTTGCGCTTTGAGTTCTACGATAGGTTTCGCTTGTGTTTACCTACTCTGATGATCGTCCATAGCGGACGTGCACACCTTTCAGCGCATTGTTCCTCTATTAACGAGCAGGGGCTGTGGGCGGTCGTCACATTTGGTATCAGAGCTCTGGTTAGCGATTTTAGCCAAAGTTATAAGCCGTAATTACGTATGAGAGACATACTTGTAGATTTCAGTTGGATGCTTACTACATATATCAGCATATATAGTAGTAGTGGTTGTATCTCTTTAGCAGTTTTTCTTGGAAGTGGCTAATTATTCTAAATTGCAGATTTAGAATGAGTAGACGACCATCAAGATACGTTTCTAGGGAAGCTAATACCGGAGGGGGAAATGGCGGTAAACCAAATTACCCGGCCATGTTTGAAGCCATGGCAGAAGCAATTTTGCGAAAGGTACCCGCTCCAGTTGCAGCAACGATAGATGTAGGTGTGCGAGTTCCTAGAGTTGTAGATTTTGCAAAGTTGTTCAAGGATTTTACATCTCTAGAGGGAAACCATTCAAAGGAACTGAACCAGCTGAAGAGGTTCAGAGGTGGATGGATACATGTGTCTGAATCTTTGGAGACTTGGGTATCGAGGATGCAATAAATAAAAATCTTGCATCAAGGCAACTGCAAGGCAGGGCCATGAAATGGTGGAATTCAGTTACACTTGAGACTCCAGAGGAAGAAATTTCATGGGAGCAATTTCAAGCTACGTTTGAAGCATAGTTTATCCCCACCGCTTAGAAGTCCGTTCTCTTCAAGAATTTCGTAGAATTGAAGCACAATGGCAGATCAGTTCTTGAATATATTTCTGATTTCGAAGTTTTGTCCAGATATGCTCGTTCATACATTGATACACCCTATCAGAAGAAGGAGGAGTTTGTCTTGGGTCTGGATGCTTGTATTGGAAAGCCGTTAGTGGATCATCTTGACGACTCATTCGAGAAGATTATGGAAAAAGCTATTCGCCATGAGAGCTTGTTTCCTAAAGAAGTAAATGTTGTCGCTACATCCAAAGAGGCTCAGAAACCACAACAGGGTGGTAATAATTAGAAGAGGAAGAAGCAACAACAGAAGGGAAAAGATGGCCAAAAGAAACCTAAGAGTGATGTGGTTTGCTTTAACTACCAACAGAAAGGCCATTTTGCTAGTGAGTGCAAGAATCCCAAAGCTAATAAGAAGTGCTTCAAGTGTGGAAAGCCTGGGCATGAGAAGAAAGATTGTCCAGAATCAGCTAAGGGCTATCAGGTTGTGAGGGCATATGCTTTGGAAGCCGTGTCGACTTCTTCGAGAGCTCCTACTACAGAGGAAAAGGGAAACGTTGTCGTGGTGCAAGGTACTCTTTTTAGTAAGGTGTTTCAGTTCATGTGCTTTTTGATATTGGAGCATCACATTCATTCATTTGCAATGAGCTTGTGTGTCGCTTGGGTTTGGAGCCCGGGATTTGTGATAGACCCTTCGTAGTGACTAATCCACCTGGGGGTTCGTCCAATCTTTGCATGATATGTTGTGGTCTAGTGTTGTCGAGTCATGGTTTCTTTTTTGTGTGTGATTGCTTTGTTCTTAACTTCGCTGGGTTTGGGATAATCTTGGGCACGGATTGGCTCAAGGGGTATGCGGCAAGGGTGAATTGCGAGAAGCTAGAGGTCAGGGTCGGGGATGTGGAAGGGCGAAAAGTGTTGATTGGATGTAAGCGCAAAGAGGGTGTATTCGTTAGCTATCTATATTCGCTTGGGATTCCACAAGAAGACTTTTCATCATTGCTGATTGCTAATGAGTATGAAGATGTCTTTGACAAGGCCAAAGGGTTACTACTGCATCGTGAGATCGAGTTTAAGATCGATTTGGTCGAGGGTGCTAGACCAATTGTTATGCCTCTTAGGTGGAAGGCGCCTAAGGAACAACTAGAGTTGGAGGTGCAAGTTCGTGACATTCTGGGGAAGGGATTCATTTGGAGAAGTGTATCTGGATGAGGTGCACCAGTCATGTTTGCAACAAAGGCAGATGTCTCGTTAAGATTGTGTGTGGACTATCGTGAGCTGAATAAGGTGACTAAGAAGAACAAGTATCCGTTGCCAAGGATAGACGACTTGTTCGATCAGCTTCATGAGGCCAAAGTGTTTTCTCAGATGGATTTGGCAACGGGATTTCACCAGTTGAAAGTGGCTAAGGATAGTTTGCCAAAGACTGCTTTTAGGACACCATCCAGGTTTTTCGAATGGTTAGTGATGCCATTCGGGTTGACTAACGCGCCAGCGTATTTTGTGGATCTTATGAATAGAGTTTTCAGAGATCAGTTGTACAAGTTCGTGCTAGTGCTCGTAGATGACATTCTGGTTTACTCTCGGAATGAGGAAGAGCACAAGACGCACGTGAGAGTAGTGTTGTAAATTTTGCGAAAGCATCAGCTGAGAGCTAAGTTTTCGAAGTGTCACTTCTGGAAGAGTGAAGTGAGATTCTTAGGTCATGTTGTTTCTGGAAATGGGATAGTAGTTGACCCCACTAAAGTGGTTGAAATCCAGGACCGGGATAGGCCTAAGAATGCGACTGGTGTTCAGAGTTTCCTTGGGTTGGTTATTACCGATGGTTTATCAAGGATTTCTCCAAGGTAGCTGCACCATTGGTAGGATTGACAAAAAAGAACCAAGTGTTCACATGGTATGCAAAGTGTGAACAAGCGTTTGGGATCCTAAAAGAAAGACTAACGAGTGCTCCTGTGTTGACCATTTCAAGTGGGAATGAAGAGATGATTGTGTATACCGATGCATGTAGTACTGGACCTGGAGTAGTGCTGATGCAGAAGGATAATTTTGTGGCCCACGCGAGCCGACAGCTAAAGCCACACGAGATAAATTACCCAACTCACGATTTAGACTTGGCACCGATTGTGTTTGCTCTGAAGATGTGGAGACATTACCTATTGGGGGTTCGATTCGAGTTGTTTACGGATCACAAGTCGTTGAAGTACCTTTTCTCCCAAAAGGATTTGAATCTTCGGCAGCAAAGGTGGTTAGAGTTTCTAGCATCATATGATTTCAGTATAGCCTATACTCCTGGCAAGGGTAACGCAGTTGCAGATGCATTGAGTCGAAGACACACAAGTTTGGGAGCGATGTTCTCGGAATGGAAGAGCCTCGAGTACTTGGCAAGGTTCAATTTCAGGCTAGGTGTGACTTGGAACCTGAAATGTTGGCAAGCTTGTCGATAATACCGACCCTTATCGAGAGGATTGGCAAGAGCCAAAAGGAAGATGCGAAGCTTGTCGAGTTCATTCAGAAACTGGAACAAAAAGATAAAGAGTTCGAGGTCGATCGAGAAGGTTAGCCTCGAAAGCAAGGGCGATTAGTTGTTCCTGATATCAACGGATTGAGAGTTGAGGTTCTGAGAGAATGTCATCGCTCGAAGTTGACGATTCATCCCACGGGCAATAAGATGTATCAAGACATGAAGAGAGTCTACTACTGAGAAGGAATGAAGCAAGATATTGGAAAGTTCATTTCCAAGTGCATGAATTGTCAGTTAGTGAAAGCTGAACAAAAGAAGCCAAGTGGTTTGCTTCAGCCATTAGAAGTTCCTACGTGGAAGTTGAAGAAGATATCGATGGATTTTATCAATGGGCTACTTAGGACTAGGGCAGGAAACGATGGAATTTGGGTTATAGTGGATCGTTTGACCAAAAGTGCAAGGTTCATTACTGTCAAGACGACTAGGACGGCGTCGAAGTTGGCTAAACTTTATGTGAAATGGATAGTTCGATTCCATGGTATCCCAAAGAGTATAGTGAGTGACCGAGATCCATTGTTTACGAGTGGATTTTGGAAGAGTTTGCAAGAAGATTTGGGAACCGAGTTGTGTTTAAGTATGGCTTACCATCCCCAAATTGATGGTCAGACCGAGAGAGTCAATCGAGTTTTGGAAGATCTCTTGAGGGCTTGTGTTTTAGACTTCGAAGGATCATGTGAAGACCATCTACATCTAGTTGAGTTTGCGTATAATAATAGATACCAATCTAGCATTGAGTTGGCACCATACGAGGCATTGTATGGGAGGTCGTGCAATTCTCTAGCTTGTTGGTTAGAAACTAGGGATAAATTGGTACTTGGGCCAGAGATGATTAGAGAGACTTCGGATTGTATCGAGATCGTTCGGTAACAAATGAAGGCGGCCCAAGATCGTCAAAAGAGTTATTCCGATAAGCATCGAATGGATTTAAAACTCGACATAGGCGATATGGTTTTCGTGAAGATTTCGTCGTTGAAGCATATGGTTCGATTCGGAAGTAAAGGGAAGTTGGCTCCAAGGTTCGTTGGACCATTTCCGATATTCGAGCGAATTGGAAAGCTCGCAGATAGATTGGAGTTACCCGAGAAGATGTCGAGTGTGCATAATGTGTTCCATGTGTCGTTTCTACGGAAGTTTGTGCATGATTCGAATGTGGTGGTATCTCCAGAGCAGTGCGAAGATCTTGAGGTAGAGAGCGTAGTTGTGAGACCTCGTAAACCACTTCGTGTTGTGGAGAATGACACGAAACAGTTTAGGAGGAAGACAATTAAGCTAGTCAAGGTACAATAGAGTGAAGTTGGCGACGATTGTACATGGGAGACGGAAGAGAGCATGAGAGCGACTCATCCAGAACTCTTCGTCGGTAGGACCCTTTGATATCGTATCATCGTTGTATCTTGTTGTTGTTTGATAGAATTCTGCGTGCTAGGATAAAGCTATGGATGCATGGCTTGATGGTTGCTAGTTTGGATAATAAAATTGGCTTCTCATGGATGATAGGCATGCAAAATTGTTGTGGTTGCTTGTGTTTTCTTGGAATTTCGGGGGAAAAATTCTTAAGGGGAGGGAGGAGAATGTAACAGCCCGCATTTTACGTATTGGAAGATCGTAAAATATTTTTATTTTATTCTCTGAGTGTTGGATCGTTCTCATATTTTGATATGTTGCTTATGGAGATGTGAGACATGTCCATAATTATTTACCAATTTTGTTTGTGACCATTTTGCACCTTTCAGACTTGTACAGGGCATAACTTTTGACTCAGGTCGAATCGTAGGGTGAGACCTGTGCCATTGGAAAAGAATAGATGTTTGCCTTTCTGTAGAGTAGTTACATTAAATATTTGGCTCAGTGGTTTGGGAGGAATCGTTGTTTTAAGGTTTTTCAGTTAGCAGTTCAGGTTTGGAGAGTCACAATGGGCTGATTTGGAAAGTTTGGACATATGAAGTTATACTAGAACTGGGGTTACCATTAGCCCTTGACATATGGCAAGGTTGGCCGTCACACGATTAACGGTGGTTTCAGAGTAGGATTGGTGGTGATAGCCACAGTCAATCATGGATGATTGGTTGTTCTATTTGTACCATCTCATGTAGGTTGTCCAACGTCGAGGGAGATGTTCCTTGAGTGCTTGCCTGATATTGGTTTAGGACTCTGGGGCTTGTGCTTGAGGGATGTTGAATTCGATTAGGATGGTTTACATGGGATATATATATATATATATAATCTGGATGTTATGAGTGCTTTACCATGATTGAATGAGTTTTCTGGGTTTCCATGGATGAATAGTTGAATTGTTTATTGTAAAGGCTATCGCTATCCGATGTGGGGAAGATAGGATTGAGTTCTTCTCTGGTGTTGTGGGTAGATTAGTATGTTTATCTATCCATTCTCATATACTTTATTGTTAAAGTTTGTTAGTTGTTTTATCGTTTACTAAGACTGTTGTCTGACTCAAGGTTTTATGTCTCCTCTTATTACCTTGGGCTGTTCATCCGGTTGTGGATGGGCAGACTGAGTAGCAGGTGACAAGTGATACTTTAGTGAGGACGATGATGCTAATCGATGGCGGGCAGGGGCTCACGTACCAGTTTTATTACTATCTAGTATTTTGTTTTCGCTGTTTGAGTGCTCTATGAGGGTTATAGTGAGGCCTTATGTACAAACTTTGTTATTTGTTGGATAACTTTCGGGATGTTAAGAGAGTTTTAAAAAGTTTGCTATATGATGCTTCATTACTATTACCTGTTGTATATGTTCTATTATACTTTATCTTTGCACTGTGAGTTCTACGAAAGGTTCCGCTTGTATTACCTACTCTGATGATCGTCCGTAGCAGTCGTGCATACCTTTCAGCGCATTATTCCTCTAGTTACGTGCAGGGGCTGTGGGCGGTCGTCATAGCAGTAAAGTAAAACAATAACAGTTATAAATAATCATACCTGAACCGGGATGTGAAACCAAAGAGTTAGCACAACAAGATGTACAATACTCTAAGGTATCACTAACATAGAGTGTAAAGTGGAAGTGTGCATGTCATGGTGATAGTTAACATCAAACATATCAATCATCCTCACATCACTTACTTATTGCGTAAAGCATACAATATCCACCACTTTGATCACCAAATCTATTGGGGCTATGACGGCAATTCCGTTAAACTATTGCTATGACCATACTTCCCTGGTCTATAGTCAATAACCCTACCCAGTCCACACATCCCTGGCTATAGGTTAAGGGCCAACCAGTCCACACTTCCCGGGCTCTGCTTCGTCTACATGCCCCCTCTCTTCAACGGTGAACCAAAGTTATAGATATTGATAACCCCTTGGCACACGTCCCGCAGCAAAGTCCAACTTTAGAAGTTAACATGTTGGTTCCCATCTGGATCCTGAGTAATAACTTCCTATTTGGACTTCCTTTGCCTCTCGGGTTCTGTTTGGATTGGAATTGATCTTCAGAAGAATCCATAATCGTCGTCGCATAGTCGAAGTTCGATCTCGGTTCGGTTTGGAGTCATCATCTCGGTTTGGGTCGTGCTCATCGTCGAGGACAGGTCACCTTCCCAGTCGCCCCCTTCCCCCGGCTTGCCTCCCTCCCCCCGGTCGTGATCCCCTGGTCACCTTCCTTCTGCTTCACGGCACTTCTTCTGGTCGGTTCGTGACACTTTCCTAGTGGCGGTTCGTGACCCTCTCTTGGTGGCGGTTCATGAGCCTCTGCAAGTGGCAGTTCGTGAGCCTCTGTTGATGGCGGTTCGTGAGCCTGATGGTGGTTCGTGCCCCCTGCCCCCTTCAGAAATCGTGTTTTTGCAATTGTTTCCTATTAGCTAATTTCGCCAAACGATGGCGTTTTCAACCATTCTAACATTCCTATGACATCTAAAAACATTCCAAACAGCAGTAACAACATATAGAATAAATCAAAAACATTAAAACATCATTCACATGAAATATTTTAGATCAAACATACCCAAAAAGCATGATTTTCCCCTTAATCCCCTTAACCATGTTTTAACATTAGGATTAGCAAACTTAATCCAAATTAACCCAAACTTTCACCAGTGACGTAAAATAATATTTTAGAATTTCTACATATTTTTTCATATTTTCTGATTTGTAATTTCGCTAATTATTACTAATCACCCCCAATTAGCCGTAATTAGTGAATAAAAGTGCAAATCACTCACCTTAGCCACAAATGAAATCTTAGACCTGAAACTTTACTGTTATGACACGGATCTCTATGTATTGCAGCAGCTCTATCTCTGATTTGATGATAATTTCTCTTGATTTGGTGTAGTTTTGGTTAATTAGTGGTTAGAAAGCGATTAGGAAGCGATTAAAATGAGATTTGGAAGATGGAGGTCATTTCTAGGGTTCAAGTAATGTTTGTGGCAGCTGAGAAAATGAAAGGGAATGTTTTTCCGAATCCTTTCAGCCCTCCCATAACCCTAATCCCGAAATGGGATATGGGCTTAGCTGCTAATCACCCCATTAAGCCTAATTATGCTGTTTTTTCATCTTCCAAACCTTATTTCAGCCATATCTCCCAAACGATAAGTCCGTTTTATTAATCTGACCAATTACAGAAAGGTAAACCATCATCTGAATTCAATGGAAGTGATTACAGGTCAAAACTCCTTACCAATCAAAAGTTATAGGCGAAACAAGATTCGCTAGGGGTAAAACAATCATTTAGAATTCGGCAAAAATCGAGAACATGGGAAATGACCCCAATAGTCGTTTCCCAAAGTTACACGACTATACGAATTTATATGAAAATAAAATAAATATTCTACGATCCTTTGATACGTAGAATGCGGGTCGTTACACTCTCCCCCCTTAAGAAATTTCGCCCCCGAAATTCCTTAACTAAGAAAACAACAATGGATCTTGCAGGCCTATCAACCATTTGCAACAATCAAACATACAAAATAAACACAACAGGCCTATCCTAGCATGCCGAATAACTATATTACTAATCAAACCTTACCAGGCAAAGAGTTCTAGATACGACTTCCTTATGTTCTCCTCTGTTTCCCAAGTACAATGGATCTCCGCTTGTACTCGACAATACGAATCGGTCTGCGGCTCCCAACCACCTCGATATCATCCAACTGATCCGGTGAAATAGTCATATCAGACTCGTGCACGAATTTCCTTAACTGGGAAACATGAAATATGTTGTGCACTCCCGCCATCTTTTCAGGTAATTCAACTTTATACGCCAAATTTCCAACTTGCTCAAGAACTGGAAATGGACTAACAAACCTTGGTTCCAACTTACCCCTCCTACCAAATCGAATCACATTCTTTAATGGAGAGATCTTGATGAATACCAAGTCGCCAACGAAGAATTTTAAATCTCTTCGTCTTTTATCAGCATAACACTTTTGCCTATCTTGGGTAGCCTTCATTCGTTGTTGAATAACCTTGACCTAATCTAAAGTTTCTCTTATTACATATGGCCCAAGCACAAATTTCTCACCAGTTTCCAACCAGCGTGATGGTGAGTTGCACGGTCTTCCATACAAAGCTTCAAATGGAGCCATACTAATACTAGACTGATAACTATTATTATATGCGAACTCAACCAAATGCAAATGGTCATCCCATGACCCTCCAAAATCCAATATACAATCTCTCAAGAGATCCTCTAATACACGATTCACCCTCTCTGTTTGACTATCGGTTTGGGGATGGTATGCGGTATTGAGATGTAATTCTGACCCTAAAGTCTCTTGTAAGCTCTTCCAAAATCCACTAGTAAATAACGGATCTCGATCACTCAAAATTCCTTTAGGTACTCCATGGAATCTCACTACCCACTTTATATATAGTTCCGCTAACTTAGCTGCTGTTCTATTCGACTTGACCGGTATAAACCTTGCACTTTTGTTCAATCGATCCACAATCACCCAAATACTATCATGACCAGATCTAGTTCTTGGTAAACTATTAATAAAATCCATTGAGACTTGTTCCCATTTCCATTCGGGGATTTCCAATGGTTGCAACAAACCACTAGGCTTCTTTTGCTCGGCCTTAACTAGCTGGCAATTCATGCACTTGGATATAAATTTCCCAACGTCTCTCTTCATCCTTCCCAGTAGTAGTTCTTCTTCATGTCTTGATACATTTTGTTACCACCGGGATGTATAGTCTGTTTTGGGTGATGACACTCTCTAAGTACTTCATCTCTCAATCCATTAACATTGGGTACAACTAGTCTCCCATTCTTTTGAAGCCATCCTCCTCTATCAAGTCCATACTTGTTCATCTCCTCACCGTCGTACCCATCTCTATATTGGAGATGACTTCCAATAGGTTAGTATCGTCCCTCTAGCAGGAACCGATCCGCTCAATCAAAGTCGGTCAGATCGTCAAACTTGCTAACTTCTCTAGATCCAATTCGCACTTAGGTCTGAAATCATATCCTGTGATATACTCCAGTTGCTTCCATTCAAGAAACATAGCACCCAAACTGGCATGTCTCCTACTCAATGCATCAGCTACCACATTGCCCTTCCCGGGTATGTATACGATATTGAAATCATACGAAGCCAAGAACTCTAACCATCTTTGCTGACGAAGATTTAAATCGTTTTGAGAAAAAAGGTACTTTAATGACTTGTGATCGGTAAACAACTCGAATTTTTCTCCCAAGAGATAATGTCTCCACATCTTTAATGCGAACACTGCCAATTCCAAATCATGGGTAGGATATCTTTTCTCATGTGGTTTCAGTTGCTGACTAGTATAGGCTACAACCCTACCTACTTGCATTAGTACATCACCTAGTTCGGTACTACAAGTATCCATGTATACCGTCATCTCTTCGTTCCCTTTGGGAATAACTAACACTGGTGCGTACGTTAACTTTTCCTTTAGCCTCTTAAATCCGTTCTCACACCTTTCGTCCTAGACGAAAGCTTGATTCTTCTTGGTCAACTGAGTTAACAGTGCCGCTATCTTGGAGAAGTCTTGGATAAACTTATGATAATATCCAGCTAACCCCAAGAAACTTCTTACATCTGTTGCATTCTTGGGTGCAGACCAATCTTGCACCATAGCCACCTTCGCAGGATCCACCGCAATACCATTTTCTGAAACAACATGGCCCAAGAATCTGACTTCTCTCCTCCAGAAGTGACACTTAGAAAATTTTACTTTCAAATGATGTTTCCTCAACACCTCCATCACTGTCCTCAAATGTTACTTGTTTCTTCCACTTTCCTTGAGTAAATCAAGATATCATCCACGAAATCAAGAATAGACGTATTTAGTTGATCTTTGAAAACCTTATTCATAAGATCCACAAAATATGCGGGTGCATTGGTCAATCCGAATGGCATGACCAATCACTCATTGAACACAAACGGCGTAAACCAAGATATCGTTCACGAACACAAGAACAAACTTACTTAACTGATCTCTGAAAATCCTATTCATAAGATCCACAAAATATGCTGGTGCATTGGTCAACCCGAATGGTCTGACCAACCACTCCTAGACGGCGTCCGAAATTCCGTTTTAGGAATACTCTCAGCTACTACTCGGGGCTGAGGAAAACCTGTCGCGAGATCAAACTGGGAGAACACTCTTGCTCCATTTAACTGATCAAACAAATCATCTATCCATGGAAGAGGATACTTATTCTTCCTAGTCACCTTGTTCAACTCGCGGTAGTCCACAAATAAGCGAAGGGAACCATCGGGCTTAGTAGCAAATACTACTGGTGCTCCCCACTCGGGAACATTTCTTCGGATCAATCCCTTCTTCAAAAGATCGCCCACTTGCACTTCGAGCTCTCGGTGCTCCCTTAGCGTCATACAATGAAACGGAATCACTATAGGTCTGGCATCTTTCACTAAATCGATACGAAACTCAATCTCTCGGTGTGGGGGAAGTCCGGTCACTTCCTCGAAGATGTCCGGATACTCGCCAGCAATAGGCACATCTGATAACTCATCCTGCGGGATGTCGAGGGAATGTAGAAAATTAGCCACCACCTCATCACTAGGTAGGCAACCCAATAGCACCCTCCGCTCATCGTCCGCTCTAATAGTCACCGAAGACCCCTCACAATCTACCACCATCCCATATCTTTGGAGCCAATCGACTCTCAAAATAATGCCACACCCGGTAAAGCTCAAAATAAAGCAATCACAAGCAAACATACATCCTTGACTCGATAAGACCAAATTACAGAAAATCCTACTAAGGCTAGTCGAACCACCGATCGGGTTCGTCACAACTAAAGGTTTATCGACTATTTGGGGTTCCAATTCCAACCTATCTACCAGGCCACTAGATACAAAGGAATGGGAAATCCCGGTATCAAACAACACTTGAACAAGAACATCATAAATAGAAAGCATACCTTGAATAACGACACCCTTTCCCTTATGCGCTGTAGTTGGGGCATTCGAAGAAGAAGGAACAACATTGATAGCATATTCTTTCACCATTTGCTTCTCCTTAGGGGGTTATCAGCATTCATTCTTAAAATGCCCCCACTTGGGCACTGTTGAAGCACTTCTTTTCCCCTGGGTTTGCTCGACACTCTTTAGCATAGTGACCCTTTTTGCCACATCTATAGCACTCGATATCTTTCTTGTTCTTCTTTTTCTGGCCATCCTTGGTCTGATTCTGTTTCCTCTTATTCTGGGAATTATTCTTGCCTCCACCACTTGCCTGCGGCTTTGGCACCTCTGCAGATGTAATAGCAACCTCGGTCTTCGACTTAGGGTAAAGGCTCTCAGATCTCAATGCCTTTCCCATAATAAATTCGAAAGTCTCATCGATATGGTTTATTCTAGGCCAGTTATGAACTTCTCGTTCTTCTTCTCGACAGTATAGATAAGGGATAATCCGTATTTTGATAAGGTATCGAATTCAACAATATACTTCGAGATTGCCCTACCATTCTGCCTAAGCTCCAAAAACTTCCTGAACAGTTCTGATTTCTGGGAAGCTAGAATAAACTTATCACTGAATCAGGTCTTAAACTGATTCCAAGTGACTTAATCCTCGGGAGTAGCCGCTTTAATAGCACTCCACCAATTCATTTCCCATCTTTGAAGTTGACGCGATGCTAACTTTATCTTCATTGCATCATCGATCCTCAAATCCTTGAAGATGCGCTTACAACTATCGAGCCAATCTTGAACCTTTGTAGCCGATTCTGTTCCATGGAACGGCTTCCCACCAAGACTAGTATAATCCTTGCAGAGCTTGGCAAAATCGGCTTTAGGCGCCTGCACTACTGCACCACCACCATTAGGAGCATTAGGAACTGCGCCCTGAGCATCCCTAAGCATCTGTCGCATGAAGGTTGTAAACATCATCCTCATATCAGGGAAATTCCCATTATTTGACCCTGAACCCGTACTCCTCGTATTCCGGCTCATCCTTCAATCTGTAAAAAGAAAACGATTAAACATCTCCTTAGTGGTGCCCGTGCAGTGCGATCCTTAGATATACTAATTGTATATATATACATATATGGTTTTTGAAAACCAAAATATCACAAATACGCGCTCTCATATACGTATACTATCTCCCCCTGATGTCTTCCTCTATGTTGACTACGCAACCTAGGCTCTGATACCAAGTGTGACGGCCCGCCCTGCACCAGCCGACATTTCCCCAAAATGTGTTGTGCCAATGCCCGACTAGCATAGGACGGTCGTCAAAGGAAAAGGGTACTAAACGTTGAATCATCAAAGAACTTGTAGTATATCTCACAGCGCATGGAATAAAATATAATAATAACATAACTTGACATAAAACAGACGAGATAATGCATAAGATGAAAACTAAACCATCATAGCAGCGGAATCCAGAATACAGCTTATGATCCAAACCATTATTACAACTTCAAAATACTGTCTCTAAAAAAGGAAATAAAAGAGGTACACTACTAATGCCCAAAGAAGTGACCAGCAACAACACATGGATAATATATGTAAATAGTACGTGGAAGCCTCATGCTCGTCTCCGGACAGCTACTCGTGCATAACCACCTGACCTATCTCTAGTCTGCTCGTTTAGGAGCACCCAGAGCAATAAGAAGAGACATAAAACTCTGGGTCAGTCAAAAGTCTGGTATGAGCAATAGCAGCAAAGTAAAACAATAACAGGCATAAATAATAATACATGGACCTGCAACCAAAGAGTTAGCACAACAAGATGTACAATACTCTAAGGTATCACTAACATAGAGTGTAAAGTGGAAGTGTGCACGTCAAGGTGATAGCGAACATCAAACATAGCAATCATCCTCACATCACTCACTCAGCGCGTAAATCGTACAATATCCACCGCTTTGATCACCAAATCTATTGGGGCCATGACGGCAACTCCGTACAACTATTGCTATGACCATACTTCCGTGGTCCATAGTCAATAACCCTACCCAGTCCACACATCCCTGGCTCTAGGTTAAGAGTCAACCAGTCCACACTTCCCTGGCTCTGGTTCGTCTACATGTCCCCTCTCTTCAACAGTGAACCAAAGTTATGAATATTGTTAACCCCTTTGCACACATCCCGCAGCAAAGTCCAACTCTAGTTAACTCGTTGGTTCCCATCTGGATCCTGAGTAATAACTTCCTACTTTGACTTCCTTTGCATATCGGGATCTGGTCGGATTGGAATTGATCTTCAGAAGAATCCACAATTGTCATCGCGTAGTCAAAGTTCGATCTCGGTTCGGTTTGGAGTCATCATCTCGGTTCGGGTCGTGGTCATCCTCGAGGACAGGTCGCCTTCCCGGTCACCCCCCGGCTTACCCTCCCCCCCAGCTCGCCCCCTCCCCGTTGTGATCCCTTGGTCACCACCCTTCTGCTTCACGACGCTTCTTCTGGTTGGTTCGTGACCGTTTCCTGGTGGTGGTTCGTGACCATCTCTTGGTGGCAGTTCGTGATCCTCTCCTGCTGGCGGTTCGTGAGCCTCTCCTCGTGGCGGTTCATGAGCCTGGTGGTGGTTCGTGACCCCTGCCCCCTTTAGGAACCGAATTTCTGCAGTTTTTTCCTACGAGCTAATTTCGCCAAACGACGGCGTTTTCAACCATTCTAACCTTCCTATGACATCTCAAAACATTCCAAACAGAAGTAACAACATATAAAATCAATCAAAAACATTAAAACATCATTCACATGAAATATTTTAGATCAAACATACCCAAAAAACATGATTTTCCCATTAATCCCCTGAACCATGTTTTAACATTAGGATTAGCAAACTTAATCCAAATTAACCCCAATTTCACTAGTGACATAAAATAATATTTTAGAATTTCTACCTATTTTCCATATTTTTTTGATGTATAATTTCGCTAATTATCACTAATCACCCCTAATTAGCCGTAATTAGTGAATATAAGTGCAAATCACTCACCTTAGCCATAAATGAAATCTTAGATCTAAAAATTTACTGTTATGGAACGTATCTCTATGTATTACAGTGGCTTTATCTCTGATTTGATGCTAATTTCTCTTGATTTGGTGTAGTTTTGGTTGATTAGTGGTTAAAAAGCGATTAGAATGAGATTTGGAAGATGGAGGCCATTGCTAGGGTTCAAGGAATGTTTGTGGCGGCTGAGAAAATAAAAGGGAATTGTTTTTCAAACCCTTTCAGCCCTCCCATAATCCTAATCCCGAAATGGGTTATGGGCTTAGCTGCTAATTACCCCGTTGAGCCCAATTATGTTGTTTTTTCATCTTCCAAACCTTATTTCAACCATATCTCCCAAACGGTAAGTCCGTTTGATTAACGTGACCACTCTACGAAAAGGTAAACCATCATCTGAATCCAATGGAAGTGCTTTTAGGTCAAAAATCCTTACTAATCAAAAGTTATAAGCGAAACAAGATTCGCCAGGGGTAAAATGATCATTAAAAATTCGGTAAAAATCGTGAACATGGAAAATGACCCCAATAGTCGTTACCCATAGTTACACGACCATACGACTTCATATGAAAATAAAATAAATATTCTACGATCCTTCGATACGTAGAATGTGGGTTATTACAACAATAGTGGAGTCAGAAAATTTGTACTATTTGAAATGTTGAAATAAAATATTTATTTGAATAAAATACTGTGTTTGAATATCCAGTTGTGTCAGTAGTACATTATTATTCAATAAATACTGTTATATTCAACAAAATGTTGTAGTATGTGATAGTAGACGTTGCAGTATGTGATAGAAAATGTTGCAGTATGTGATGGTAAATGTTGCGATAAACTAGCAAAGTGTTGCCATTGGCTGGTAAAAGTGTTACTATAGGTAATGTGTGGCCAACTTTTAAGTAAAATTAGTATCTGTGGCAACATCAAAAAAATGTTGTCATTGGATGGTAAAGATGTTGCCTTTGACTCTAGGGCAACGCGACAAAATGCATCACTAGGAAAATGTTTCCTTTGATCGTTTTTTGCCTACATCAACATTTTTTGGCACTTACTGCTTCATATCTCTTGGGGGTTGCAGTAGGTCATCTATGGCTTATCGGCATTTGTCCTCTTTTGTGCACTACCTGGCCTTCTATTCTACCCAAATTTTCTAGTGCATACATGGTTCGAATTGACTTGTTTAGGAGGCCATGTAACATCATAAATCTTATAACAATTCCGAATTTGGGTTGTTTATATATTGTGTTTATTTCAATGAGATTATTATTCCTTTTTCATAGCGATTTTCCCACGCCGATCATGTTTTAGATAATGATTTCTAAAATAGATTTCCTTAATGTATATAGCCTTTGACAATGGATTTTTCTATGTACTGGTTCCTAAATAAAAATCATCTCAATGCGATAATAAAAATAATTTTTTTCTGAAATATAAATATCTTATAGAAATAGTCCAAACCGTTTTCTAAACCATTTTATAAATCCTCTTTCTCAAAACTAAGTAATTTACATATATAAAATTACATGCTTTTGCACATTTTAGGAAGGCCAAGACGTGATTTAAAAGATGTAATTAATCATGTGGTAGGGGATATGTAGATTAATTATATTAGTTAATTCCTCACTGGTTAATTGAAATCAATTGTTGTTTTCTAGAGTCTAGTAGGCTAGCTTATAGTAAACTGATTAGTGAAAACATACGATATGGAATGTATTTTTCATTATTCGAGTTACTATTTGGAAGTTTGTAGTACATCTTTTTCGTGTATTATTGTCGGTACTTGGACAGGGGGTTCTATACTGATATTTATTGCTAACGGGCAAATCTGGGTCGGTGGGTCCTATATGAGGCCGGTGAGTCTCTCATGTATGGTACATGAGAGACTGGTAGGCTATTTATTGGATCGATGGGTTCTAATCTATAGCTAGCAGGCTACTTGGATTAGTGGATCCAATGTTATATTATATTACTGCATTCTAGATTTCTTTGTATTGATTTCTAGAATTTTGATGACTTTGAATGTTTTCACCTTATTAATGTTGTTTATCTTTTATTCAGCTGGTGGGCTATCGATGTTAATTATTTAGGTTAGTTCATTTATATTACTTTGATCTCTAGAGAGGGTCCTAATTAATACAGTGATGTTGATTTCCTTTGTTTGGTGTGACATAGTCATTTATATTGTATACCCCTTTTTGCTTAGCTTGTGGGCTTAACAAAATATGTTGGAATTAAACTCTCTATCTTGAGTTATGAAAGCATTCCATGTTCATTTTACCTTCGGCATCGAGTTTTCGAGTCATAACTTTCCTCTTTTGGGATAATGAGAATATTCATTCTTATTTCATTATATAATTCATGAGACGTTTATACATATGTCAATCCAGTTTGATTTCTCATAAATGGTGAGTTGATTTGAGTTTGTGCTATTCCTTCTGCGCAAAAAGTATTTCCTATCTATATATTTGTTAAATCATTTATTATTCGATAATTGATGTGCTTAAGCTAGGCTGACCCGTGTATCTATATCCGTGTCATACTTAGTTGTTTCAGGCTATAGCTCGCTGTTGATTTGGATTTTGCAGTTTCATCTTGGATTATACCCCTCGAAGCTATTACCCCAGTGGTGTAGTCATGTATTCATATTGTATGTATATTCATTCTTTTGAAGCATGATGTATATGTGTTTGCGAACAAATTATGCAGTTGTAAACAACTGTAAAATCCGTTCGGCTTTCCTAAACAACAAGAATTGCTGTAGAGGGTGTCGAACTCTGGGACCAAATTATTTTATTAATAAATCCAATCAAGTTATCCCTAACTTTTGATTGGTGGAAAACAAAGAAAATAGCAGAAATTAAATAAAAGAGAGTTTTAACAATAAGTGAAAGCAATTAGGGAATAATGACATAGATCAGACTCATAATCATCAATAGCCAAAAGATTAACCAGATCTAATACATGTTTCTGTCACAAACATGAATCAACGATAATAGGTTTTTAGAAACAAATATGAAAATAACGACAAGCATAGCCTATGCAGGAGCTCAGCTCTACAACCATAGACTATCAGGACAGATTCACTAATTAATTTCTAAAACCCTAAAATTAGATCTAAATCTGATAATTGTTAGATTGAACACGAATATACCCTGTGAAGGAGCATAGCTCTTAAACGACACAGAATATGAAGGTTCAGATCTTACCCTTGATTCAGATCTAGATCTATATACATGAATTCCTCAATCTTTTGGCTATGTGATTCATACTGAATCATACTATCGGCGTCATCACCCCCTAATCAAAGGGGATTAGCTAGACATAGCTAAAGAAGAAGAAAAACAGAAATTAAATAACAAGAACATAAATAAAACTAAAACTAAATAGAAAAGAGGAAGAAGAATGATTTTATTCCAAGAAGAGAATTACAGAATAAAACCCAATGTGTTTTTTACAAGACTAAGATACAATGTATTTATAGCTGATATGACAAAGGCTAGCTAGCTAATTACATAATGTGGGACTAAAGAAATAACCCAAATAACACATAAGCCAGTGTGAACGCAGCTTTAGAGTGAGTGGTCTAGCAAATAGGCTAGTGTGAACGCAACATGAGTAAGAGGCCTTCCAAATGAGCTAATGTGAATGCAGTTTGAGTCTTTATTGAGCCAAATCTTCTCAACTGAAATATAATTGCAACCGTTCTTCAAGCTTTAGACTCTTCAAGCTTTAGAAATTTTAAACTTCACTCTTTTTAAGCAAATTCTTCATGCTTTATCCATCAAATGCTCTAAACCATGCTTCTTGTCAACAATATGAAAATACAACTATAAATACAAAGTATCAATTATTTTAAAGGGAAAATAAGATAAATAAGCGGATAAAATATACACATTTACGTGTATATCAAATACCCCCACACTTATCTTTTTATTCGTCCTCGAATAAACTAAACTAAGATATGTCACACTTTCGTAGGAAACACGATTGCATTTAGCGTATGCAACAAGCCGTTAAACCTCTGGGTGTCCCCAGTAGGACGAGTGTTGTCTCGTGAGGGTTTTCAGCGGATACTACCCACAAAATTCAAAGCGTCTTATGTACGCGGATTAATCAAACAATATATTTAAGGTCTTTCACATTCCAAGGATTTCACCTAACTTCAATAATAACGGTTTAGCCCCATATTGTCCATCCCATAATTAGTGCAAAAATGAACAAAATTTTTCAAGCTGAATCGTAATTCCTTGATAACACTGTAATTGTCTTGAAGGTTAAGAGCGTGGTGTCAACCAGAGTTCTACACATCGACAATGTGCACCCAATCATTTCTTTTTTTTATTTTTTTTTATTTTTTATTTTTGAACATTTTTTTTGAATGATTCTGCACCAATGTAACTGTAATGTATTGGATATGAGTTATGCATAGCTAAAGGAAAATTTTGTAAGTTCTAAAAATATTATAGATAAGAGGGCAAGTGTATTAGTTGAACTTCAAGCTACAAAAGATAAAGTAATACTAAGGCACATATGGACATTTTGTTTCCTTTCACCTCCTCAACTACAATCCTTGCTTCTAAGTACAGTATGATGGATGTGGATGGAATGGAAATGGATGCTTCATAGTCAAGAATGATGAAGACTATTTTATTCAGAGAGACTCTCTCTTTATTTCATTTTTTTTTCTCTTTTTTTTCTTTCTTTCTTCTTTTTTTTTTCTTTTTTCTTTTTTTTGCATGATGAATGATGAATGGAGATGGAATGGAATGATACCGCACATTATTTCATTTGATTCCTCCTCTACTAAACCAACACTTCATGAAAGGAAAGTTTTGTGCCCTAGTTACTCTACTTCTATAACCTTAATTCAACACACAAGTCTGGATTGTTGTTATACAAAAAACTGAAAGGAATGATAAGCAAAGTTTCGTAAGATAGATAACCCATATAAAATAAGATGTGGTATATGGTTATCCTACCTTAAAACAAGTACGGAGTGGGTGGTATAATATTGGTATAAAAAGTGACGTTTTTGACCTTTAAACAAAAGTTCTTGAGTATACCAATATAAGATAAACTTGTCGACACATGGATGTAAATCGACTAAAACTTGGGTTTGAATAATGTGGGGTATCGAAGAAGAACGCTACAATGAGTCATTTCTCCTTAATTGGGCCAAGTGGATTTTAGAACTTACGATTTTGAAAATTTGAGTGAAAAGAAAATATTATGCATGAAAACGGACTCAGAAAATCCAATCAAATGTAAGTGCCAAATCATTATTATTTGATTTTTTTTTGATTATTTTTACTTGCACATTCTAACATGTATAACAAAGGTTGAAATGCTTACTCCAGAACACGACTAACGTCTGCACAGTCTCAAGCTAGCATCTTAAAAAGACACATTACGACTCAATGAATAAATAATGTTCATTCCCATTACCCAACAATTCAACTTATCAAACAAGAACCAAGGTGTTATTTATGAATTTCAGTTAATCCTTGTTCAATGAATGACCTAGATCATAAAATTTGATTGCTGATGAAATGTGAATTCCCCCCCACACTTGAGTGTGGCTGTGTCCTCACAGTCTTAATCAGACATATCTTAGTGAAAGGGAAATAAAAATAAGAGGTTCAGCACGACTTACCGGATGTGTGTGCAGAAAATACGCAGTCATCGAATAGATGAACCGGTCCACAATGGACCAATGGATCAGCCTCATTAAGCTTATGAGACACAGCTGAAGCACAGAAAACCAAATCATAAAGGATTGTATATTACGTGACGGATTTGGAAAAACAAATTTGGATTTTACAAAAGTTTGAGTTGCTAATTTTAAAATTTTGAGCTTACAATTGATCCGAAAATCGAATTGAATTTCTATAGCAACTAAAGAGAAGTCAGTGAGCTGGGGTTCAGTAAAAGTTTCAAAAACAAAATTCGATTTGTTCAGATGATGTATAAATTGAGAGACGTGTGCAGCATTCTCACCCCCACAATGGTTTTGAGAAATATTGTTCAGTTTTTCTTTGATATTGGAAATTTTGTTGACTAAAGGTTCATTCATAAACCTAAAGTTAAAACCAAACAAGTGAATTTTCAGTAAATTTCGAAATCGTGTTTTCTCAAAAACCGTGTTATTCCAAAAAGAGTTCATATACTACAGAAATTTATCATTGAAAAACAAGTGATCATAGTGAGGTTCAGTTGAAATGATCAAGTCGCAAGGAGTGTCAACAGTTTCAGAAAAATCGTTATTGTGCTTGAGATCACATTCAGCAGTTTCGTTGTTTTCAATCACAAGAATTTCAAAGTTTTCAAAATTTTCATTTTCAGTTTCAGACCCAACAACATTATCGTCAATCAGTTCAAGAAGTTTTCGCTCATCAAAGTCGTCCTCACCTAAACAGTTGTTAACAACTTCATCATTTTTGTCATGGCAATCTAAAGTTGCTAAATTTTCAAAATTTTCAGAATTTGAGAGAGGAAGATCAAATTGAAGATTGACGTCTTTGTTTTTAAGAGAATTTAAATTCAAATCAATCGCAGAGCTTTCAACTACTTCATTGAGATTTTCGTCGATTTCAAAAGTTGTCAGTTGAAAATCATTAATTCTGGGCAAAGGTGGATTATCGTTCGATTCATCACACATTTGGATTTTATTTTGTTTCTCACGAAACTTCAAGTAGTCGTTAATTTCATTTGTTTGCTCAACAAAATCAAATTTATAGTTATTTACACGAGAGTTTTTAGTTTGAAATTGTTGAGAACAAAAGTTTTCAGTAGCACCATAATTGAAATTATTCGCATTGCCAAAATCATTTGAAAAGTGATTTACATTTCCATTTCGAATTTGAAATTCATTTTGGAGTTCAAAATTGAATTGACAAGGGTTATAATCAGAATCATTTGAATTTGGAGGTGAAATCGAATTTTGATTATTTTGAAAGTTTTCACTTGAATTGTTGCACATGTATAAATTACACAATTCATTTATTTCTTGATTTTGTTGTATGCTCAATTCAAGTAAAGATTCAATACGTGTTTCAAGAGTTGAGGGTTGATCATCATTTTGAAAATTTGGTGGTGTACAATCAGGAGTATTTTGAAAATTTTGAAAAGTCGGTGGCATAAAATCCAAATTGTTTGTACAAAAGTTGTTATTAAAATATCCATATGAATTTGGTGTAAAAGTATATGGATTATATTGATTTTCACAACTGTCGTAAAATCCGTTGGAAAAAGGGAATTGGGACATTTTCAAGAAGCTTCTAAAAAAATTGTTAAAATCAACAAATTCAGATTATATGAATACAAGTCTGGGCCAGGTTCGGACAGGGATTATCAGTGTGCCACGAATCACCGTAGAAACACAACTGAAGGTTTAAGAACCTGTTTGAGTTCTAGACTCTACCGTTCCTTAGACACCTCAGAGAGTATCAATCCTAATTGTCAATTTAACGAATATTTTGTCATATGAGCTCTGGGGAATCCTCAATTTGATTTCAAAAATAATTTAGTCCACATTTATTTTAAAATTTCCAACCACACATCAACAATCAAAATAATCAATCACAGACAGTTAAAGAATGATAAATTGTAGAAATAAAAAATTTACAAGCAAGCCGCTGCCCCTGCAGAAGATTTTTACAAGCAATGTCTATATTTTTTTTATTTGCAGCAGCAGTCCCTGTAGAGTTTAGAAATACTCACCTAGATCGGCAGTCCGTCCAGTGCAATTGAGTCGCGCTAGCGCGTTCACACCCCACTTGGTGTGCAACCGCTCCAACTTTGAATTGTCCGCCGCTTCCTGTTGTTGTCTCCTCCTAATTAATCGCTTGACTGCGTTGTTCTAATATTTTTTTTTTACAAAGCAAATAAACAAAAGAAAAATAAAAACTCTAATCCTAAACAAAGAACAAAACTCAGCTAAAACTAAACTAGACTAATACAGGTAAGACACACAGAAACAAAGAAACATCTAAGTTCAAAACAATGACCAATTCAACTTTAAATTCAACCAATCAGGGCGGCGCACTCAAATATAAAACCAAGCTTAAGTCTGCACTCAAATAACAACTATCCACCCTTTTTTTTTCAAAATAGGAACAACGCCGCAACTAAAGGAGGATCAATTTCCCAATCTTCTCAGTTCTAAAAACAAGCCGCTCTTTATCTTCGTTTCTTGTTTCTTTCTTTTGCTTACGGCAGTGACAAAACAAAAGTACAAAATCGAATTCTAATTTTTTCCTGGTATTCGGTTTTGGTTGAGGAATTTTCGAACTGTGGACTGTTGCGTGGTGGTGATTTGGTTGCGATTTCAGAGGGTATTTGGCGGATGGGATCTGGTGAATTGCGTGGTACTCTGGTGCTCGCTGATGGGTCAATTGTGGTTTGAGGTGGTTGATTTGGGGTTCTTGGTTGTTCAGTTCTAGATGCGGTGGCCTTGTGGCTTGGAAGAGTGGGTTTCGGATTAAAAATTAAGGGGACTTGATGAGGTCGATTTTGGTCTGGTAGAAGGTGGTCAGCTGTGTTTGTGGGGTTATTCCTGCGTTTGGATGGTCTCTGCTGAATGATTTATGGGTCAGTATGGTTGTGGTGATTGGTTGTCAGGGGTTGCGAAGGTTGGATGAAGGAAACGTCGGTTTCAGGGATGGTGAGTTCTCGTGCTATGAACTGAACGTGGTTTTTGGTTTTTTTTTTGGTGGGGTTGACTTGAACAGTGTCGATGTATGGTTGGCACCCCTGTTGTGATGCAGCTAATGGTGGAGTTACTGTTTTGGTATGGGTGGATTGGCAGAGAGTTTGTGGGTTTGTGGTAAGGAGTTTGTGGCTATGGTTCAGGGGACTGAACAGAAGGAAGGAAGTATGTAGAATTGTTTGTGGAGTGCTTGTTATGCAGAGGTGAAGCTTGTGGTTGGTGTTGGACTAGAAGTGGCAATGCAGCTTTGTATGGGAGTTCTGAGTCGATGGCAGTGGGCAAGGTTGTTGAAAGGCGGTGAAAGCAGTTTGTTGATGGAAAAGGGGACTGTATTTGGGATGATGGTTTGCAAAACGTGGTGATTTAGCAGAGAATTTAAAGAGCACAGAAGAAGGAAAAATTGCAGAAGTTTTTTTTTATGTAAGAATTGTTGAAGGGAAAGATTATTGTAGAAAAAGGGAAAGAAATGAATGAATGAAAACGGGAAAGAAAATGGAGATGTTGCAAGAAAGGTCTGACAGAATACAAAATAAGAAAGAATTAAAAAAAGATTTTTTTTTTCAAATAAATTGAAAGGCAAAAGAGGAAAGAGATCAAACAGAAAATTTGCAATCTTTTTTTTTGTTTTTTTTATATGAAGGAAAAAAAATACAAAAATAAAATTATAACCCGAAGGATTTAAAAATAAAAATTATTTTGGTCCCCGGCAACGGCGCCAAAATTTGTTTGCGAACAAATTATGCAGTTGTAAACAACTGTAAAATCCGTTCGGCTTTCCTAAACAACAAGGATTGCTGTAGAGGGTGTCGAACTCTGGGACCAAATTATTTTATTAATAAATCCAATCAAGTTATCCCTAACTTCTGATTGGTGGAAAACAAAGAAAATAGCAGAAATTAAATAAAAGAGAGTTTTAACAATAAGTGAAAGCAATTAGGGAATAATGACATAGATCAGACTCATAATCATCAATAGCCAAAAGATTAACCAGATCTAATACATTTTTCTGTCACAAACATGAATCAACGATAATAGGTTTTTAGAAACAAATATGTAAATAACGACAAGCATAGCCTATGCAGGAGCTCAGCTCTACAACCATAGACTATCAGGACAGATTCACTAATTAATTTCTAAAACCCTAAAATTAGATCTAAATCTGATAATTGTTAGATTGAACACGAATATACCCTGTGAAGGAGCATAGCTCTTAAACGACACAGAATATGAAGGTTCAGATCTTACCCTTGATTCAGATCTAGATCTATATACATGAATTCCTCAATCTTTTGGCTATGTGATTCATATTGAATCATACTATCGGCGTCATCACCCCCTAATCAAAAGGGATTAGCTAGACATAGCTAAAGAAGAAGAAAAACAGAAATTAAATAACAAGAACATAAATAAAACTAAAACTAAATAGAAAAGAGGAAGAAGAATGATTTTATTCCAAGAAGAGAATTACAGAATAAAACCCAATGTGTTTTTTACAAGACTAAGATACAATGTATTTATAGCTGATATGACAAAGGCTAGCTAGCTAATTACATAATGTGGGACTAAAGAAATAACCCAAATAACACATAAGCCAGTGTGAACGCAGCTTTAGAGTGAGTGGTCTAGCAAATAGGCTAGTGTGAACGCAACATGAGTAAGAGGCCTTCCAAATGAGCTAATGTGAATGCAGTTTGAGTCTTTATTGAGCCAAATCTTCTTAACTGAAATATAATTGCAACCGTTCTTCAAGCTTTAGACTCTTCAAGCTTTAGAAATTTTAAACTTCACTCTTTTTATGCAAATTCTTCATGCTTTATCCATCAAATGCTCTAAACCATGCTTCTTGTCAACAATATGAAAATACAACTATAAATACAAAGTATCAATTATTTTAAAGGGAAAATAAGATAAATAAGCGGATAAAATATACACATTTACGTGTATATCAATATGTATATGGTTATGAAACCATTCGAGTTTATATCGCATGTATCTGCTATTGTATTTGTATGTATTATGTTATGTGATTTGTTATATGTGATATGTTGTGACTTGTTACAAAAATAAAATTTTATACACTTAATCGACGTATTTATTACTCATTGACAATTAAAAGAGGTCGCCAACACTCATGATTTTCACGAGATGAAAATAAATGTCTGGAATGGAAAATAAGTGAGTTGTTTGTAAGTAACAAGGGAAAACGCACTATGCCATAAATAGCCTTCTGCAAAAGAAAAAAAATGTTGGGTCAATCCCCAAAAATGTTGGCATAGATCTTTGGCAACTATGATGCAATTTTCACCGTTGCTACAGACCTCAAGGGAAACATTTTGACTATCTAAGGCAGCATAACAAATATTGTTGCAGTAGAACACTATTTGAGTCCATAGCAACATCCTTAGGTGTCTGTAGCAACATTCCAAAAATGTTGCTATAGATTTTTCATCTCTAATAGGACTAAATATTTATTTAATGGAATACTTCTGCATATAATTTGAATTCAAATAGTGTTTTATTAAATAAAATATTTTATTTTAACAATTGAAATAGTTCAAATTTATGACTCCAACTATTTACGACTCAATGATTTACTACAACACTAATTATTCACATATACAGATATTCCTCACTACATCACTCAGTTCACTCATTACATATGCAGTTTCAATTTATACAGACACTGACATTGACAAGTATATGACGAACCGAGTAGTGGGTCCGGGCGCAACATTGGGTGGTGTCCGGGACCCCGCAGTCCCGGCGGGAATCGACCTAACCGGTTAGGTCAAACAAGTGGGAACCACCCGATTCATCCGATTTCGAAAGACCAAGCCTTCTATGAACAAGGGCAGCTATTATGCAAGGAGAGCTGTATACACCAAGCATAACAACCCCATAACAAAATATCCCTCCGAATATTAAACAGTACTAAGTTCATGTAACTCTGCAAGGTGACCTACCTCTTATTGGGTATTAAGTGGTAGGACTAGATCCGATGTCATTTAATCCTTCTACAGATCCACCTATGGCTAATAATTCTTTAGAGTTTCCACCGATGGCTAACAGTTCTTCTGCGAAAATTGATTACGCTACTCTGTTTAAATCTTTTCCAAGAAACGCAGGAGTTTATAGGCCGATGCATTTTGACATCATCAGAGATGGAAAACCGAAGGAACCTCCATATCTTGTTAAGGTTGAAGGTCAGAATTTTTGGTGCAATCATTTGGTAGGATTCTTTCTAGTTGGTACTCTTTCCTATTTGACTATGATTAATTTTCTCAAGCGATTTTGGCAATTGCAAGAAGACTTTAGTGCTAAATTCGATGATTCTATTTCTTCTCGAAATAATCTTGATATGGATAAGGTTTTACAGTTCGATCCAATCTTCATTAATGGTACAATGTTCGTACTTACTAAATGGGATCCACTAATTGGAAATTCACATTGGAAAATTAGAAAGGTCCCTGTATGGATACACTTTTATAATATTCCCTTAATTCTTTGGACTTTAATTGGTATAAACTAGTTAGCATGCAATGTTGGTAACCTCATTTGTTTCGATAGTAGCACTGAAAAATTACAGAGGTTTAGATACACCAAAGTACTAGTTGAAATAACACCTGAATATGAACTTCCAGAGGTTATTGAGTTTTCAGGATTGGGGGAGTGTCATCCATTAAAGTTAGCTTATGGTTGGAAGCCGAAAATATGTACTTATTGTAAATGTTTTGGGCGTCATATGTCTGAATGTGATTTTAGTCCTAAAGATGATCTGTTTGATGATGCAAATGATGGTGAGTTGGTGAATGGTAAAAAGTTCAGGCAAAAGCTTAGTGTTGAGATCTATGGAAAGAGCTGGACTAAAATTGTACCTAAAAATAAGACGGTTTGGAGGAAAAAAATTGATGGTGACAAGGCTCATCAAAACAAGTGTCTACCTAAGATGGTTGACGGTAATTTAGGACTTAATGCCGAGTGTACACATACTGGAGTAGGCGAGGGTACTCAAGTTGAAGGGTTTGTTGAAAAGGCAGATGAATATAAGGAGATCGATTCATGTTCAAAATCTGCTGATGATAATCAAGATGGAAAAGCAGCTGGTGTGGATGGAGTTAAATTTGGACCAGGTAATCGGTTAAATGAGGCAACTAAATTTTTTGATATTGAAAAGGATAATCAAGACATTTTGGATAATACAGTTTTGCATGGATCTGTTTCTTCAAGCTCAATGTCTTCCTCAACACCTTCTATTTTATCTTCAATTTTGTCATCTTCTACAATTCCGTCATCTTCTTCTAAACTGCGTGCATTGCATGGTACATCTACAATGTTATCTACTTTTACGCTTGCTATGGCATCTCCATGCTCTATTCAAGAAACCTCTCCATCCTCTTTAGCTAATGTTGCCGCTTCTTGTTCTTCACTGAAACAATCAATCTCAACTCCTTCTAGCTGTACTTCTCTATCTAAGAATGCTAAGAGATGTGCAAGAAGGAGGAAAGCAGTTGAGTGTACTGAAGTTTTGGATGATGGTGTAGATTTTGGGCTAGAAGAATTTCTGCCAAATTCACTAAATACTTCATCTAGACATACTAGAAGAAATCCCATTTGATATTGTGCTTTTGATGACTTCCGTTCTGATTTGTGATGATGTGATTATTGTAATAAAGGTCATTTAAACCTGGAACTTACAAAAAGTGGAATTCATGATTCTGCATGCCTGTAGATACTTTAGGTCTTAAGTTTTTTTTACATTGGCACTCACTGGGACTTCTATCATTGGGACTCTCTGGTTTGCTGAAACTTTCGATAGGTGACTGCTATAGCTTATCTACTTTGTAATGGGTTTGAGCTAACTTTATGTTTTCAATAGCTTGTGAGTTATATGGATTAGCATTGAAGTGATTTGGAGAACTGTTGAATCTCGTATAATTCGAAATTGTTTGAAGTACAATGTGATCAGCAGTGTTGAGTTTTTTCTGGGTCTCTTTTGTGTTAGTCTTTGTTTTTTTTCCTCAACACTGTTTTGTTAAGTGACTTGAGTGAGATTTTCTGTTTTTATAGTTAGTGTATAGTTTGTGATGTATTGTTGCAATAACTTCGTAATTGGTTCTTAGTGTTAATAAATTTTACTTTCCATACAAAAAAACATGATGGTCATAAGCACAAAATATACCTTGCCATCATCAGTTTTATACCATTTTCCATAAGCACTTTTCATGTAGCTCACGTAGTGACTAGAAAATGTAGCATTCGTTATGTTTTGATGAACGACAACTCATTATAGAGTATATACTGGAGATTTGTCCTCAGTTTCATGCATGTATGGAGCTAGATTTAGTATCTTAGGGAATTTGACTGTTTTATTGGGTTTGCCAAAATTTACCAGATTGTACTAAACAAACAGGTCACTGGATGATATGAAAGAAGTGTAAATTAGTAAAGTGGATAAAGATGTTGTAACATACCTGGAATCTTTTTAAGGCAATAGTAAGCACGTTTGGGGCCTCTAAAATAGCTAATTTCTTCTTAACCCACTCATATGATTTGCATCTGAATAGAACAACAATTACATTAAGGTACATCAGTGCATTATAATAACAAAATTAGCATCCATGACTAACTTTAAAACGATGTATGATTTGAAAACCAACCTACTACACTTGTATCGATTATCCCAATCCAATATTTCTATAGTCATAAATAGTGTAAGGTCTTCTTCCAATGTCTCAATGTTTCCATTAATCTCTATCGTAAGGTCCATCAGTCTTTCAAGTCGCTCAGTTTTCCCTCTTCACCTTGAGAGAAATCGACAAACCACCCAGAATACCCTAGCCAAGCATCGTTGGTCGATAAATCGATCTAATACCACCTCCAGATTCGTACTACAACGCAGGAAAGGAGTATGGCACAACGTCTGCTGCTGGCAGGTGGAAAGGAGCAATTGACGAGACGATCGGACGAGGTCGGAGTGTCAAAGAAGATCGAGAGGAAGACGACAAATCATACACAAATTAAAAGGGTGGATGAGATTTGAAAAAAATTGGGTATTGATTTAAGCAAAACAGCGGGTGAATGAAAATTAAGGATTGAAATGATTTTTGAAATTTGGGGGTGAGAACGAAATGAAAAGAAAAGCGGAAGAATGAAAAAAATTAGAAAATAGAAACAGCTGAGGTATGGATTGATGGTTGAGATTTTATTTTAAATGATGGTGTGGATCATTGAGTTATATTTTTTTTAAAATTTGAATATATTTATAGCTACTGCAACATCTTGCTAATATCTATGAGAACATCTTAAAGCGAATGTTGCAATAGGCAAAAATTAGCATAGCTATCGTTACATTGTAGCTAGCAACATTTTGTAATTTCGTTGCAATAGGCCATCTATAGCGTAGTGACATAAGTAGTCACATAGTATTTATAGGGGTTCGGCTAGTTGGAGCCTAGGTCCACTCTAGAAGTTTGGTACTTCTTTTTAACAGATTACAATGTGGAATTGGTATATTCCCGACTATACAAGAACTACGGTAATTCCTATTGTTATAGTATGTGGTCCCGAGTGCTATGCTTAGAGAGGATGGCAGTAGGTTATGATTTGTGATCCAAATGCTTGGAAGTGGAAGGAGGAGCCTTCACGAGTACATGAAACCAAGTTAAGTACAGTGAGGAACAAGTGGCCAGGATGCTTCCACGAAGATACCATGGCCATGGTGGCAAGGAGGTCCAATAATGGGCTTTATTCCTTCTTCCCTAAATGCTAAGGCATTCCAAAATAGTCCAATTGTCCAAAAAGATAGCTCTTCTTCTTCCTAGAGCGATGGAGTATACTTGGGAGGTTGTAAGAGAGTTATCTTCCTCTTAAGAATCCATGAGAGCTATGAGCCGAGCAAGATCCAACCCTTTTAATGCTGGAGACTAAGGGGTATTCATAAGAGAAGGTAGGCAGGCGGAGAAGGTTAAATAGGTAAGGCTGCAAAGCCCACCCTATACATTTCGTATCTCGGGAGCACTACATATTCGAGGATCAGTACCGAACCCAGCACTTGTACTTTCGTAGCCTCCATCTTTTCATTTCGTATTACTTGAATGCTCTCACTTCGTATTTGGCCTACCTCATTGTACTTAGTATCGGGTGCTAGCAATTTCCATGAGCATACCGAGTTTGGGTATACTGAGTCTAAGAGTTTATGGTTTCTACGAGCATACCGAGTCCGGGTATACCTAGTCTGAGCCTTGGGATATGAAATCCTTGTATGCACGTGGATAAGAAAAGTGAGAGGGAGAATGGAGTACGAAGTGGGGTGGTAGAGGGATGGAAAAGGAGGGGATAATAAATGGTGGAAGCTGATCCTAGGGGTCCTGCATAGGGATACGAATTTGACCTTAAAGGGCCTTTGAGAAGTTATGAGATTGGGATGCGAGTTGATTGTGAGGATAATGGCCGATCCTGAAGTGTTGGTCCGTTGTAGAGCAGTTTGATCAAGCCAGAACGATTATCCTTATGTGACGCCGTCTGGACTCGGGCTCTGAACGTTTTGGCAACGCTTCTGGGTTGTTGATCCAGACAACGAGACGAGTCGTGTAGGTTTTAGTTGTTTTTGGGAACCTGACCAAAAGGTCGTTTAACACTTATCCCCCTAAAGGATGTCTTGTGATAACATGACGTGATTTGAGTTAACCTAAGTAATGTTGAGTGCTAGAAAGATCTCTAAGTCGTGTCAATCGTCTGGTCGTGACCTTTCCACCGAGGAGGGTTAATGGCAACGCAGAATTACAAGATTGTTGAGACTACTAATTGCTCGGACTGGAATCCCGTTTGATTGCTTAAATGAACATTCATTTCCCGTAGACTTGAGAACTTAGTGTTAGCCGTCGACTCCCTCTTACATCGTAATGTAGGCGAGGCATTGTCGACATAGTGGCATGCATGCACTCACACATTTGCATATAGTTTTGCACGATACGATCAAATATGAAATAATTAACATGACATCTAGGTGGCATGCCATTAGCATGCGATCATGCAAGTTTGCCTTCAAAAAGTTGTCGAATTGGGACTCAATCATTTGGCGTGTACTCTTGGATCGTTTGAAATCTCGAGTAAATGGTTGGTTAACGATTCGAGTCATCTTGGACAAACGAGATTCAAAAAGCGCGTATGCATGATTGTTGTCGTGGCTTGGGCTCATGATCGCATAAGTTGGTTATCGAAACATCGTCGAATTGGGACTCAACTATTAAGCCTATGCCATGGAATTGTTTAGATTCTCTAGTGCACGATCGTTTAACGATCCAAGTCGATCTCGACGACCGAAGCCTCGAAACTCATATACGCGACCATAATCATTTCTAGTGTTCAGAAGTGACTCATCGATTCACAGTTTGACGAAGCATTCCCCAATCAGGATGTACTTAGGAATTTTCCTTTAGTTTTCTGGAAACTCCCCTGTTATATATATGGAGGCGGGGGAGATTTTAGAAAATAGGAGGGAGAACGAGTTTCACCTGGTTACGTCGATTTGACCCAAGGGTCGAGAACTGAGGGAGAATGAAGTGAAATTTGGTTGGTGATGGTGTTTTGTGGCCATGCATTGGAAGCATGGCCGAGTAGGAGATTTCAAAATAGAAGTACGAAAATTTCCTAGAGGAGGGAGACAGGGGGTTGTGATATGGGGTGCGGAGCCAATTTCGAATCATAGAGGATACGAGAAGAGGGCCTGGGATATGAAAATCCATGGCATTCTTCGAGATACAAAAATGGCTACACATCTCGGATTGGTGAAGAAAGAGGGGAGCACCCTAGAAACAAAAATTAGGCTAAGTACTTGGTATATGAACTCATTTTCATATAACGAAACTTAGTCATTTTCGAGGTCATGCAGGATACGAAAGTTCCTTGATAGAGCGGGATACAAAATATAGATTCGTATCAGGGGATTTCCAAAGAAATTGCATGCTCTAGATGTTATAAAATCCATAAGTTGCGGGATTTGAATATGGGACTTTTCTCGAGCGTGTAGGGCACTGAATTGAATCTTTATCTCAAAGGCTTGAGGAGATTTCCACACTGGAACTACAATTCCTGAATTCGAGCTGTCATGCAGCGCTGCGTGATCGGGTTGGGTCTTAATGTGAACATCGTTAACGGAAACTACTTGGAACGACGATTGGGAAATGCACATAGGAGTAAAGCATAAACTCGGACTATGGACATATCACTGGTTCCTCGCTTTTAGGATTCGGCTCTCAACCCAATCGCATTGTAACTGCAGTTCGACTTGAATTCCGTCGATTTCAGTTCATGGAGACGATAGTTTAAGTCCATAGATTGGTAATCCTTTTTGCATTCTGAAGGATATCAGTACAACATTACACGTGCAAGTTCCACGTTAGTTTACACCAACACAAGGGATACAGGTTTTAATGCATTAACTAATGCAACTGTCTTGCAAGTACAGTTTGTAATGGAAAGGAGGAGTTCTAGATGACTCCAAAGCTTGGAAGTCGAGGTTGTATAAATATCTCTAAGCTCTACCGAGTCTCCATATCATTCTAGTCTGTTAGTGAGCAATAATGGGGCTTCAAGAGCTTCCACTTCATCTCCACAAGTGGGCCCATCCGACATAAAAGAATAAGAGCAAAAATTCGATACATCTCCGCATTCAAGCGAGCACATAGATGAACCGGTAGCTGGAGGTGAAGCAGAGGTCGTTGGTGAGGACCCGTTAGGAGGAGAGGATGGCAGTGGCAACCAGAAAGACGTGTTTGTAGCACCGGACATCGGAGGAGATACTGCGATTCTCGAGAACCCCCTGATTCAGTTGTTTCAGAAATAGATGAAGTTTCATTGCGGTGAATCTGTACGAAATATGGAATACCTTGGGGTGATGTCATGTTCCTAGAAGGGAAGGTAAGGCACACGCTCCGTTTGAAGGGTATACTTCTTATCCGTCAGATGCATGCACTTATCTTGTTCATATATATCTGAGATATTCTATATTTTTTTCGATTAACGCCAGTGCGACTTTATCCAAACTCCTATGCCTTCCTGCTTGGAACCTACATCTTTTACGTAGAATGGTTAGGAGTTGAACTGACTGGGGAAGACATTATATATCTCTACACTTCGAAAAAGAGAAGCACTGGGTTGCTTCCTTCATCAACACGAAGGCGCAACCCAATAGTCGCTTCATCTTGGGAGCGTGGAACAAGCTCGGCTACTTTGAAGATGATCGATCCAACATTCGATGCCCAACAAGATTTGAAAGAAGGTGGCTTGTTGGCCGTAAGTACTTGAAAACTTACTATGTACCTCTGGTTAATTGAGTCGTAAGCATGAAACTAACTTGGAGTTTCATGTGAAAAGTATACTGGCGATTCCGAAGAGCGGCCACTATCTAGAACGAGTCCTGGATTTGAGGGATATCCCAAGCTGGTATCGCGATGCCTAAACTTGACTATTTCCTTTATCTTTTTGACTTGCTTCCCGAGGGTCGTTCCATGAGTTACAAGGATGACAATGAAGAAGAGGAAGAAGAAAAATCTGAGGGAGAAGGAAATTCTTCGGGTTCAGGGGAAGAAAAGGCAGCCTTTGTCGTGCCTTCTGACGTTCCCCTAATCGAGGAGGAGATTGTAGAGGCGCAAGAGGGTAAAGGCGGTGACATTGGCAGTGAGGAGGATCCCGTCGGAGGGCATGGTTCACAATACACTCACATTCCTTCTCCGACTGGGGAGAGAAGACCGGGAGAGGCTTTTGAACCAATTTCCTCAGTTATGAGCTCTGCGACCGTCATGCGATTGAGGCTAAAAATCAGTTTAAAGATCTGGATAAGGTCCCAACAGAGACATCTTTGTTTAGGTTAAGCGTAGCTGATATTGAGAACATATTGTTGAGCGGTAGAGAAATTACCCCTTCAAGCAAGAAAACAACGGGTCCTTGGGGGAAACACATACGATACATACACTAACAAGAACATCATAGCATAACACTTGATTTGTATATGTTGGATGTTCAATTCTAATTCAAAGTTCGCTCTACTGACAATGTTTTTTGTCAACACCCGAAATAAATCTGAAGGGATGATCTGTAAAGCAAAATGGAGTTCTTCGGTTTTCTTCGGTTTGGAAAACGGTCCTCCACCTCCTTGTGAGGAGGGGATCTTCACCCCTTAAAAGCGTTAGGTTGCCAAGAACCTAACGATTTGGGATGGAATATTCAGCTAGTACCACAGAATATTTATTAATGAGTGCATAAGAACAACATAATGCAGAAAAGAAAAGGGGAAACACCCGGTTTATATTGGTTCGGTTCGATTTGAACCTACATCCACTTTAAGAGCTTTTATGATTTTATTCATGGAGGAGATTACATAGGAGGATTCCCCAATCTTTTTAGTTATAATCCATTTTCTAGTCGTTTTTTGTTGAAGAGGAAGTCGTCCCTTTCTGACACCCCCTGGAGTCATATTTATAGTAGATATTTGAGCCCCCTTTCGTTGACTGCATTTTTCCTTGGCCTCGGGTGTTTGGCCTTCGGCTTTCCCACAAATATCTAGGGAAGTTTATCCTTTCGGTGTATGTAGACGGCTGCTGGTATCGACCTATCATGGACAGCTTATCTCTTTGCCAGGGTTCTAGATGGCTTCCCGGGACGATTTCCTTCTGCGCAAGGTGGCTCTTGATGGAGTGTCTCTCGTTTTTGGGCTAATATTCTTGACATCCTCTTGTCTTGGTGTGACGATATTGACGGGGCCAACACCAATAACCCTTCCGTTCTTTCAAGCTTCTGCTAGCGGCGCCCGTGTCTCTTTCTTTCCTTGCTTCCTACCCGAAACCCTCTTTTGGTGTAAACCTTCCTCTATCAGATATGCCTTGCGTTTAGACTATGTCCGAACCCTATAGTCTTGGGACGGCTTTCTCCTAAGAGGGTATCCGTTTATGCGACTCATTCTTTCGTACTCGTGCTCACTAGATACCGTTAGCTGGTTGTGGGGATGGGTCTCGATTGGTGTAGCTTCCGGAATATCCTGCTCTATCCTTGTTTCCCTTTAGTGTCGGATTCTTCTCTCTCTCCGGAGGATTCCTATGTGCTTGTTGTTGTCTGATACCCCTTCGCTACCGATATGTTTTACTAGCGGTTTTTGGTGATAACATTTGCCCCCACCTTTGTGAAGGGGTATTTTTGACTTTTCAAGTCAAACCTTTTGTCTTCCCCGAAGTCTCCTTTCTGTACCTTTCGGTCTTTCTCAATTGGAGGCACCAATTAGTTTTCCTCTGTACTAGTGGTTTTTCGAAGTTTTCTCAATTGTTTTTTTGTAGTTGGTTTTTTTTAAAATGAGGTGCTAAGGTACAACAAAGATACGTACTTCATTTGAACGCGTACAACAGTCAAAACAAAAAATATACATGAAAGGGGGCCCGCGTAGGAGCCAAATTCTTCCATGCAAGCTGAAGGAAGAAAGAAAGAAAAAAGAGAACAAGCCAAGCTACCTCATCCACCTGCTACGTGTTCTGTTGCCAAAGCTACGGTGCAATAATTTGGTAAACTCGCAATAATACAAATCCCCAAGAAGGTGACCAAGGCCCGTGCCTTCCCTGGCGTCACGCCTCGATACTGTTGTACTAGAAGGGCGAGCCACCTCCTTGCCCTTGCTAGTCTTCCTAGCGGAACTTTCCTCGATGCTGTCGTCAAAACTCACATTTTCCATGACCACGTTGATAACGTTATTCCTCTCCTCATTATCTTCAGAACTGAAAACCTCCTTCTCATCCTCGCTTGACCGCTCATGTTCATCTTCGTTGAAGTTTGAAAGAATCATAAAGGGATTTGAAGAAGATGCTTCACCAATGCTAGGATCATCACCAAACCTTGTCTTTCTCCTTGACTTCCAGACTCTTAGGAACCCATTCCTGTCTTTTCTAAACACCACATTCTTGAAACCAGCGGGTTCAATAGGATCGTTGGGATTCCTAGAGAATTTGCTAACTTCAATTTCATGAGAAGAAGTTCGGGTAAAGAGCCTTATTAGTGACGGAACATATACTGGAGTGGGAACTTCTATCTCTACTTTAAGATACGTGAAATCGGCCATACCCTATGTGTCTTCTTGTATTCTCAAGACCCTTACAACTTTTGATAGTATGACCTCCACCATCTTAGAATTATGGAATATGATGGGGAGATTCTTTAAGACAACCCAGAGAACCACCCCTTGTTTTGGTCTAGTGGAGCCATAATTGAGGCTCCATGGCCGAATGTGCAGGGTACCTCTGTCGCTTGTAATGGAATAGAGATCCCCCATAAAGAAATTTCTCGGAAATTTGACCATGAAAACATTCCCAAACTTCTTATTGTTCCATTCCCATTTGTAAAGGTACTTGAATTCCCACTTTAAAGCTCGCTCGATGCTGTTGACTCAGAATTGACCGAAGAAGAATGAGATGATAGCCCATGAGCTGAAGCACTGCAAATCCTCGTCATGAACAAGTGGCGTCATATTGATCTCGTTCCCTATCGTCATGCTTTTGCTACTCCAAGAGAATGTGTTAAAATCCCTTATGTTTTATCTTTATGTTTGAAGCAAGTAATCGGGTCTTTGGAATCTTTGATTTGATGATTGAAATCCCTACATCGTAAGTGTGTACTATACATGTATATTTTATATGACATGACTGTGCTCAGAGTTTTAGAATACTAAGAGGCCTTTGGAGCAGATAATAATGACCTTTCTTGCCTCGATTTTAGGGACAAGGCTCTTTTAACCGATAGAACTTTCTTTACTGCGGGTACGTGTCGCGGGTTATTATGGGATGTCATTAACTCTAAGTGTGATTATTTGCACCTAGATTGTTGGACATGAAATGTTTGCACTGTCTACCCGTGTTTTGCGTACTATAATAATTATTTAACAAACGGGCGTAAGAAAATGACAAAAACATGAGTTGAACGATCTTCCCTGAGCAAGTTAGCAGCCCGTGTGTCTGCATTCAATAATGTCAAGAGCGTGTATCTTAGTCATACACTAGTTAGTTCATCTGTCTCTGCTTAGCTACGGGTGTTGGAATAGATCCAAACTATGGCGCCAACGGAAGTTTGGGGCATCCTTCGATTTTTAACACGGGACTCGGGCTAAACCCAGATTCGGGAAATTAACAGAAGATAGACTGGAACCCCCTCCGGTATTAAATAGAAGTCCCGAACCAAACCCAGATTCGAGCATTAATAGAAGATAGACCGTAACCCTCTTCGGTATTAGATAGAAGTTCCGAACCAAACCCAGATTCAGATATTAATTGAAGATAGAACGGAACCCCCTCCAGTATTAAATAGAAGTCCCAAACCGAACCCAGATTCGGGTATTAATAGAAGATAGACCGGAACCCCCTCTGTTATTAAATAGAAGTCCTGAACCGAACCCAGGTTCGGGTATTAATTGAAGATAGACTGGAACCCCTCCGGTACAAAATAGAAGTCCCGAACCGAACCTTGATTCAGGTATTAATACAAGATAGACCGGAACCCCCTCCGATATTAAAAAGAAGTCCCGAACCAAACCCAGATTCGGGTATTAATTGAAGATAGACCGGAACCTCCTCCAGTATTAAATAGAAGTCCCGAACCAAGCCCAGATTCAGGTATTAATAGAAGATAGAGCGGAGCCTCCTCCGATATTAAATAGAAGTCCTGAACCCAACCCAGATTCGGGTATTAATTAAAGATAGACCGGAGGCCCTCCCGTATTTTAAGCTAATTTTGGATTACCTGTTTCGGCTTCGTTCCTCTGAGCGCAGGTTGCATGTTCCCTTGAGTGCTTCCTCCAAGTTTTCCTCAAGATTTCGTTTTCTTCAAGCTTTTATTTCTTCAAGCTTTTGTTTCTTCAAGCTTTCATTTCTTCAAGCTTTCGTTTCTTCAAGCTTTTATTTTCTTCAAGCTTTTGTTTCTTCAAGCTTTTGTTTCTTCAAGCTTTTATTTTCTTCAATCTTTTCGCCCCTTCCACGGGGTGAAATTTGAGCATAGGCTGTACGTGCTCCAAGTGCGCCCTACGAGCTTTTCGTCCCTTCCACGGGGTGAAATTTGAGTAGAGGCTGTACGTGCTCCAAGTGCTCCCTTCGAGCTTTTCGTCCCTTCATCGGAGTGAGATTTGTAGGCAGAGGATGTACGTGCCATGGATGCAAACACAAAAGTTGCGGCGAGAACACATCTCGCAGGCGAGTACATAACTCGCGGGTGCAAACACATAGTTCGCGGCGAGAACACATCTGGCGGGCAAGTACACAACTGGCGGGGGCAAACACACAGTTCGCGGCGAGAACACATCTCGCGGGTGAGTACAGAAATCGCGGGGGAAATCACACAGTTCGCGGCGAGAACATATCTCGCGGGCGAGTACACAACTCACGGGTGCAAACACACAGTTCGTGTCGAGAACACATCTCGCGTGAACACATAGCGCTTTTAGGTGTGAACCGCATAGCTCGCGTGGGCATGTAGCTCAAAGTTGAGGGGATGTTTGACATAGTGAAAGATGCTAGCATGTTCTAAATGTGAAGAGGTGTTGCTTGAACTAGAAGAGATTTTACCAGACCTTCACAAAATCCGGCTCCTTTTCTACAGCTCAGGGCACGACGATGCTAGTGACCATGGGTTCAGAAAATTTGACACATGCGCGGCTCGCTGCCTTGCTTCCACGTGCAAAGTTTGAAGTTTTGGCTTTGGGGGTTTTGCGCTTTTCTTCGCGTTTGAATGAGAATCAAGGTCCTTACCGGGGCTTCCCTTCTTGTAGGAGTTCTCCTTTGAGTAGCCGATATTGTCCATTCGAATGAACTTATCTGCCCGGAGGTAGAAATCTTGCAATCTTCTGCATCCGCGGATATATAACTCTTTCCAGAATGGTGTGTTCTTAGCTAAGCCTGAATAGACAGCGATGATTTTTTCCCGGCCATTCATCTCTTCTTCTTTAAGGGCCTTGGCCTTAAACCTTCCCAAGTAACTACTTAACAATTCTTTTGGTCTTTGTTTTATACTTGCAAGGACCGTGTAACCCACAGCTGGATCCTTGCAAACGCAGAACTACGTTGAGAATTCTAGGGAGAACTGCCTCCACCAATAGATAGTATCCTTTTGATACCGTTGATACCATTTGGCAGCCTCCCCTTGAAGCGTCATCGGGAATAGTCTACATCGTACAGCACCAGAGGCATCATAGATGTCCATGTGGCTATTAAAAGCCATGAGATGGTTATCCGAATCGGAAGTTCCATAATATTTCATGATTGGGGTTTTCACCCATAGGGGTATTGCTGTATCCTTGATTTCATTAATGAAGGGTGCCGCTCTTTCTATTACTAGTGTGCTTATTAGATATCCTTGCTTCTTCCGTATCGAACAAATTTCTTATGGTCCTCTCCGCCATATTTTTAAGGTAGGCTTCCAAGTTTCCGCAACTCCGACTTTTGGGATCGGTTTCCCCATCAGTTGAACTTCCTTATTGCTCCTCAATTTCATCGTATTGGCTTTCTTCATTTCCTTTGTCTGTGGGGTTGGCTTTCCTTCCTCTGGGAGGAGCTGAATTAGATCTCTCTTTCATCTTTGGAAACTGTATGGCCATACTTTCTCTTGTAGATCTGACCTCGTCTCCCTGTATGGTTCGGTGTCTTTCGATGAACCTGGCAATTGGGTGTCGCTTTATAATTATTTTACCTCGAGTAGGTGCCGTTTCAGGCTTTTACTGCCCTTGCCTCCCTCCTTCACAAAACTCAAACTCGATAACGCCTATTTCCGTTTCCCGATAAGGGACAACATCGAATAGATTAAGAATGAAATGAAATATCTCTAGATAGATGATTATACACCCTAATGGGAGCTACCCACATAGCCATGCTACCTGCTCGATTTTTGTCATTTCCCAGTTGTTGAGGTCTGAGACTACGATACCTTTCATTTGATAGCACAATTATTTTGAATGCCACATTATCAGATCCGTTAATCATTAATTGGTTTACACAAATATTCTGGATGTTATGCTAAGGGAATAAATCCGTTGCAACTATATATATTTATACAGACCAACCCATTCGATCATTGGAAATACTTTGTCAAACATTCGTCCATTTATGTTCGTTCTGGGATTGAACGAAACCGAAGGCACAACCTCTATTAATCCATCTTAGGCGATTTCTACCTAGGATTAATAGAAAAAGCCCTTGCACTTTACTCCGTCTTTGATTTTCTTTAAAGAATCTGATTCGCAATGCTAATGCCAATACGGAGTGGTTATCGGATAATAATCCAACCAGTCTCTCCATATTGACAACGATGGTCAAAACTTCGATAGTATGTGATTTAACTATCGAATAAAAACAAGTATTCATTAAACATATCAAACAAATTTCTGGGCCCTTTAATTAATATTTCATTAATTAAATCTCTTCTCCATTTCCTTATCAGTATTTGTTAATCAAATATTTTTCGATAATCATCTTGGCCTTTTACGTTAATTGGAAAACATTTCCATATATCGTCTTCTTTTATTTTCTGTACTTAGAAAATATCTTCTATTTATAATTTGAAAATATTCCAATTACTTATCTCTTTCCTGAACTTGTTTATTTCTATACTTAGGAAATACTTGTTGTTCTATTTCCAAGCTTACACTTATTTGGGTTAAAACGGATGTTGTGTAAAACATCGTTACGACAACCCAAAAACTGTATTCAACTAACTCTTATTCAACATTTATCTTCGAGCCTGGAATCTTAATATTTATTCGTTAATAATGAAATCAATCAAGTTGGGGTATAACTACCTCTCAGACCTTGACTGAATAACATTCATAACGTCAAAACAGGTAAGACTGCTTACTCGAATAATCAATACCATACAACTAATTATTCACTTTTTTTAAATAGGTACATGCTTCTCTTTTTATTCTTACGAGATTTATTCATAGATTTCCTTTTTGTTTATACTATTCTATTTTTAAGTTCGTTTCCTTAACGAATTCTGTATATATATGATATATAGATTTCTAGTTATCAAATTTTCTTAAAAATATTCTAACTCTTTAAATTTCCGGAAAAATTCTCCATAACCTCCTTTGTACGGGGTTAACGGAAAAAATCAGACCTTGCCACACAGGCCCTCTCTAATCCAAAAAGAAAAAGAAAAGCCAAGTGGCTAGCCGATAGGCGCATAAAATCTCATATACGAATTAAATACATACCTTTTTGTCGAGCATTTTAATATATCTCTTCATTAACTTCATTCCATACATGTCTCATGTATATCCATACATTTCTAATTCATTTCAACTTAATACACTCGTTTTAACTCAACTCGTTAATTAATTCGTTAATTAACTCTTTGCCTATTTCACTTGTATATTTGAATATAACATGTTTCAAATATATTTTAACTTACTCATAAACTAACTGAATTCCATTTTCCAACTCAGGTTTCATATTCGATTCGAATATGAAGTCACAAGTTAAATTTACTTATTCAAAGTCAACTTGATTCAATCGTTTTTACTTAATTCATTAATTAGTTTGCTAATTAACTCTTTCGCCAATTTCACTTTGAACATGACAAGTTCAAATATATTTTAACTTGTTTATACTCTAATTGAATTCTATTTTTCAACTCAAGTTCCATATTCGATTCGAATATACATTTACAATTCCAATTCACTTTTCAAGGTCTTATTTCGATTCAAACTTTGATTAACTAATTTCTCTTCTACTTAGTTAATTCTATTCAATAATCAAAAATATGATTATTGTTTCAAAAATCATTTCATTTAATTCACTTGAGTTCATATATATTTTATTACTCAAGTGTAGTTTTTTCTAATGAACATTCGGATTTTTATTTCCTAAAAATCCTTTTATTTACTTAAATGAACCGTTATAATTTATATAGCGATTATGGTGCTATTTTCCTGAAAAATTGATTTTGACATAACTCAAAATCTATACAATGAAATCCAGATTTTTCTCTTTCATAAGAAAACTATTATTCAACCGGTCCCGACGATTCTTGTTTCAAGGAATTCCGATTTCAATCGAGATATATAAACCCAATTGAAGTACGAAACGCCAATTTTCGAACTACTGCGCCGCGGCGAGTTCATTTTAATTATATATATAAATATAAATGGTTAAACGTCGTTTATAATTTATATTTCAATCTCGTTCGAATATATATAAATATATATTCAAATCTAGTTTTCAATCCAACTTAACATTTCTGAATTTTCTTTCTTGTCGATTATTTCACTACTCAGTTATAATTTCATTTATAACTCTATCTTTTATACTATATTCCAATTCCTTTATAAATTATTTATAAAGTTTGATATAATCGAGTTCTAATTATAAATACTTCGATTCAACTTAACTCATTTTATATTCCGAATTCCGAAATAAAAATCTATTGTTCTGTTTCAAATTGCTTCCCTATTCACTTTTAAATTCATATTCGAATTTAAACCGCTAAATTATCTAACGACAATTTATTTCACTTAATTCATAAACATAATTTTGTAAATTAACTTGTTTACTTTTATATCTTACCCCAAGTTTTCATTTCAAATCTAATTGAAACTTAATCCCTTTTTGATTCCGAATTTTGGAATAAAACCCGTTCTCCCCTTTTTGGAACGATTCCCAATTCACTTTTATAAATTCGTACTTGAATTTAAACTTATCAAATGATCTATTTATCTCACTACGTTATAAAACATCGTTTATAATTTAACTTCTTTGTTTTAAAAAGTTAAAACAAGTTTTCCATTTCGAAATCTATTTTAAACCAAAACGTTATTTTGGAGTATTCTATTTCTTATAACTTATCTATATAAATATAGATCTATTTTTATGTCCTATCTCGGTTTCTATTTAAACTAAATTTAAATATCTCGTTTGGGAATAATCTATTTTTATAAATTTGACATAGTCGAATTTTAAACATAAATCCTAAGGATTTATTCAACTTTATTTATATTCCGAATATCGGAATAAAGTTATTCGTTTATTACTTAAACCGATTCTAATTAAGTTCTCACTTTAAATTCACTTTTGAATTTAAATGTTTAAATTATCCAAATGATAATTTTTCACCTTTCTATTTACAAACACCATTATTAAACAAGTCTGGCTTTCAAATAAAATATTTCTTCTTTGGAAAAATATATTTCCCTTCCCATAGTCACACTTGTATTTCTATTTTCTGAATTATCCAATGATAATTCATTTCACTTTATTTATAAACTTCGTTTATAATTGAACTACTTGTCTTTATTCTTTAAAACAAGTTAATATTTCTATTCTATTCGAATTTCAAATTCTATTTTAGAAAAATAGAATTTCCCTTTTTAAATCTGAAAAATTCCTTTTCATGATACTTTTAAATATCAACATTTAGGGCCAGTGATATTTAAACACCTAAACAACCAGTTATTTATTTCAGATTTTATAACACATCATATATGACAGTATATATGCAAACAAATAAACAAACAGATAATATATTATTGAGGGATCCAGTTGGATCCCTCCAACCTGTTTTCCTGCATCCAAATATATTAGTCAACATAAATAATACCCATCCTTCTTCGAAGCAGGACATCGCGGTATGAAGGTCATCCACTAATATATATTTGTGGGGCGCATAGGGAAATCATCAGCTATGAAACTGCGGGCATCCGCTAATGGGACTGCGGGAGCAATCCAATCATCAACCCAATATATATGTAATAGTCAACCCTAAATAACTAATATATTTAAATCAACCAGAAAGCATTCAAACAAGCAACAACAATTATTTTTACCGAATAAATATAATTCTCAATAACAAGTGAGTGAGATTTACTCACCGTGATTTTAACAACGCTGAATATCCACTGAAGCATATTATATAAATTTTACAGCGATTCCTCCATACGTCTGTTTTCCACAGTAAAACAAAAATTATTAAAATTCCAGTTATTTAAATTTTACGAATTCAATTAAATTAATTTCTCACGTAAAAAAAATTCCAATTTAAACCTTAATTCTATATAAACGAATAGTTTACACATTTTAGTTTTTTTTATTAACTAATTCTCTTTATATAAACTAATTATATAACTAAGTTACCTAATTTCCAATTATATAAACAAAATTCCATGCATTTAAATTTAAATCATTTTACACTAATAAAAATGCTTGAGTTAATTACCTATTTTAATTTAAATTCATACCTTAATCACTTTGTTAGAATCATTTTCCAAAATCCATCAAATCCAAACTCCTACAAAGCTACGGTCCTCTACCAACATGCTTATTTCAACACTAAATCTTTGTGCATCCCCTCCACAAATAATACAGACCAAATTTAAACCTTCAGTTGTTGAACTCCAGCCTCAGTTCATCCTCGTCTAAACTGCACCAACCTATTTTACCCCCTGTTAGCTTCACAGCACCATATCATCACCCACCTTCAGTTGCATCTTGACTTAGAGATTTCAGTGCTACTGGACTCGATACCGCACCAGTAACCCAAAGCCAGAGGCCACCCAGAATCTAGCAACGATCGCTCCTCAGACACACGAACTTCACCACGTCCTCAACAGCACCACGCTAATCATCTTCTGCCCCCAAATCATCGATTCCAACTCCAACGCCCTCCAGAACTGTCGCAACAAACTTCCTCTAGATCGACGGTGACAAAACTGAATCCTCAAATCGCCTTTGAATCGAAGTCACTGCTCCTCAACCTCGTTCCTCAATTTGCTCGAACCCTAAATCGCGATTACTCAGGACCCCTTCAAAGTCGCGATTTCCATTTGGCTCCCAAACATACATCGCGACCTGGTATACTCATCCTCGACCTTACGCCCTGAACATCGGTAGCTTCTTACTGAACGAGGAGAAATCAATACGAGTTTATAAGGAAGGGAAGCTGTAACAACCTAGAAAATTCTACGTTTAAATATAAAATAAATTAACGATTTAATGTTTATAATCAATGTTTGTATTTGAAATCCTACTTAGAGTTTGTAAATCTAGTTTATTTCAACTTGATTTTTGAATTAATCCGGTAAGTACAAATTTAATTTCGATATTTGAATCCGAACGGTTTAGTTAAAATTAAACGTTATTAACATCTTAAACCAATTTAATTAAATTTTTTTGAATATTCGAAAATGTAACAACACCGTTTTATTTCATTCGCTACGCGTTATTATTCAACATTTTTTATTTGATTTAAATTAAATTTTACGTCGTTCAAAATTTCAAGTTCCCGGCGTATAACACGTAAATCCTGATTTCTTAATATTTTGCGTTATTGTATAATCAGTTTAAATTTATTTTATAATATCGTCTGTATTTGTAACGCTTGGACGTGGTTGTAACGCTCGGACGTTCATTTGTTTATTTGGGCATTTTTCTAGAATGATCCCTTTTCTTTTTGTCCAAGAAAAAAACAATCACACCATTTGCATTTTGCTACTTTTCTGAAATTGGTTACAAAGAGAAATCTTTGCAGCACCTTTATTTTTTATAAACAACGCATACCCTCCTCCTCATTTTACGTCATCTCTCCTCTTCCTCATTTTGTTATTTCAGCCGAAGAAAATGCTCATTTTCCAGTCCCTCTTTAATGGCCTCCAAATCGATAAACCCTCCTCAAATTAAATCGTTCCTCCATCACCCACGGCCCCATTGCTGTTCACCGTCCGCCGTGTTCGACTCTGCCATCCCCAAAGGACCGCAACTGCTGCTCCTTTTGCCTGCCTCCGAAGCCGTAACGAACCCGCTCTGCCTCCATCGCTAAGTCGCCCTCCGCCTTAGCTAGCAACCAACGCCCGCGCTCAGTTCCAAGGTTAGTTCTCCAGTAGCGTGTCTCCGTTCGCCAGCCCAAACCGTTGCCTGCGGTTACGTCCTCCATCGACCAATCGTAAGTTTTACGTACGATTAAAATGATTTCAAGTTCGTTACTTCACAAATATACTGATTTTAAATTATTCGGGGGTTGTATTCTATTGCATTGTTGTTATCTCGGTTGCTGTTTGATTTAGATTCGATTGTTGAGCTTCACATGAGATAAATATTGTAGTCACCTTAATGATCCTTGCCTCACTACTCTTTTTTAGCTATCCATTGTTGGCCTTGTTTTGAAGCTTAGACCCAAACTGTGTATATGCGCAGCTATCTTTATCTGGCTTGCCTTGTAGAGTTGGATTTGTATTTTCCATATAGGGTTGCTATTATCAGTACTGCATGCATGTAGTGCTCAAGAACAATTACCATTACTGCAGGCCACTTCTTGGTTGGGTAGCACTATTTTCTTTGGAACCCATGCCTTCCCATATTTACATTGCATGTCATAGTACCCTTTTTCTTACTCTACTTTTAACATGCGAACATATGGTTGCCTTATAGCTGCTGTGTATTCCCTTTTGGCTTGTCCATTCTTGGCTATAATTGCTTAGTTCTATCAGTACACGACAGTTAAAAATTTAACTTGATGTACATGCGTCTCTTTAACATGATATATATAAATATATGGTTCCTTTTATGCCATGCCCGTCCATGTTATATAAATTTTCCCATACTGCCTATAACACCCATGCAGTTTCATGAATAGTTAGACTGGATTTGTAATTGATAGCTTCAGTTTCATTCTATCTTTTGTTACAAATTGGCTTTGTCCCCTATTTATGATCCTCGTCAACAAGCTTAAAATCTGTAAATTTAGAAAATGATTGTCCTCGTTAATCGATCTATTTAACTATTTTACATGGAGTTTACCGGTCCTTTCAGATAAAATTGATTTGTTACATGTTTTCTTCGAAAGGATCTTTTCGATATTTTATTTAACAAAAATTGATATTTTAGAAATCTTTGGGAAGTAAAACACTTTTCAAAATGGAAGAAAGAAGATAACGACAATCATTTTATATGAAAATCACAGTTTTTCTAGAGAACTTGTATTTAATTTTGTTTACCGAGGGAATAATAATATGATAAACAAATTTTATGTTACAGCAGCAGATCTTGTGTAAAATAAGATCCTTACGAATTTTTTACTTCAAACTAGTGAATACATGTTTTTATTGTGTTAAAGAAGCTCCTGCATATTTTTATTGTGCCATTTGGTTGTAGTTGTTGTAACCTTGCTTTACTTGTGAGTGTCACCTCAGGCATGTCTACAGTTTCCACTTTGGGAATATATATATTGTTTCACATATAAATGTTGGGTTAACATATATACATCCATTATTGGCATTATATACACTCATTTTGGAAATTTGCATGGAATAATTTTTCTTTGGACTAATGTCGGTTGCACACAGGTGGTTTAATTAGTCATATTTTGCTGCACTATTTTCTTCTTTAACTGTTTCTTGCCTTAATCTCTGTAATGTTTTCCTTTCCTGATTTTGTTTTGTTTGCTTTGTTTTTGTTTTGTTTATATGAATATTGAATCAAGAATAACAACTTGTGTGAAATGATGAATCAACAAATATGGAGACGTAGGGACTATTGTTGTATCTATTGCAAACTATGCATGTAGTTAATTCTTTTGTTTAGGATCTGTACTAGCTTAGAAAAATAAATTGACCAATATTTATTCTCATTAGCCACCAGTATATGATTGAATTTGCACCACGTATATTGTGAAATTCATGCACCTGTAGCCATAAATGTGCCTGTTTATTTCCTTTTAACACTTCATGCGTGTACATAACCTGTGAAATGATTTTTCTATAATTGGCACCAATTCGAGCCTGACATTCTTTTACAATTTGGAAGCCATGCTACACTGAAAAAGATTCATACTACTTGTAGTATTGCATTATGCAAGGGTTACTAGTCACGGTCTTATGCAGTCCAAAACCCGCCGTCTTGTATGCATGTTTGCTGTTATTTACTTAAGTTACTAGACCCTGCAATGTACCGCGCATCAATGTCACTTAGCCTCTGTTTGCTTCATGCTTGTTTTGTGATCGATTGGATATTTATTGGGCGCAGTCATGGGTTATTTTACTTGAATTATTTAATAATCTGTTAGGACTAAACAAATTATATTTATGTGTTTATCGAAGTGCGCTGACTTGAAATAAGTTTAATCCTGACTAGGGTGTTTTGTGTATTTTGCATGGAATGCTCGGGTCAGGTCCTAAGTGTTCCAAATTTAAAGTTTCTGCTCGAAAGCTGGAGAGGAACGTGAAGAAGTAGGAAGCATACGCCGGGCGCAAGGCCCGACAAGAGTAAAATTTTATTCTTTTAATTTATGTATGAATTTTCTTCCGTTGTATAAAAATAAAAAAAAAAATTCGTATAATACTCTGATATTTTGTATATAAAATTCCACTATTATTTATGCCGTGTATGTGATTCTGTGTATTTATTCTGTTAAACCCGTGTAAGCTAAATAACTACCCATCATTTTGAGCGTTCTGAGTTGATTTAAATACCGACTTGGAGCGGTCAAAATGGCGAGTCGTTACAGTTTGTATCAGTGCTTTGGTTATACAAAGCCCAGCTTATCAGGTTTAAAAACTCATTAGAGATAGGATAGCGATATCCTAGAATGAGTGGAATCATCACTAGAATCACTCTAGAGAGAGCGTATTTTGAAGAATAAACTATTTTGAAAATATGAATTATTTTGAAACGTAAGGTATTTTGAGATTAAAATTTCCCCTTTTTGAAATCCCCACTCTTCAATCTATTTCTTTGATAGGTTCTTTCGATAAGGTCTCATTTGATTTGAATCTCGATTTCATTAAAAATCCATTATTGGGATAAGGTAATCATATAATAAGTGAAATATATTTTGTACTTGAACTCATTGATTAAAAAGATAACTAATGAAGAATTTAAATTATGTAGGAAAATCCTATTTAGCCGCCTTGTATATTCGAATGGCAAAGACCGAGGAGCAGAAGGCAGCACGTCGAGAACGGAGAGCGCTTTCCCGTAAGGAAAGGGATGAGGCAATCGCAGTGTATGAAAGGTTAATTAGGGAGAAACAAGGACCCGGTCCATACGATAACGTCATTTGCTACAGATGCCACGAGAAAGGACATTTTGTTGCCATGTGTAAGGGAAAACGAAAGAGAAGAGACATAGAAGCTAGGGGTGCTCGCTTTGAGATTATATGTTTTAAATGCCGGAAAGAGGGACATTTTCTTAGTCATTGTCCTGAGGTGAAGCAAAAGAAACACGTTCCCCCTACGTTGAAGGTCGAGATGATGGTTTGCTTCCATTGTAAGTTGAGAGGGCATATTGCTAGAAATTGCCCCAATAGAGAAAAAGAAAAATCGGTGACACGTCCTATTAGAGAGATGAGCCCAGAAATGAATATGGAGGGCGAGGAAGCTAGTCCAGAAGTGAACTCCGCATAGGATTTAGTACCTTGTTTTCTAAATTATTAGATTGTTGCTAACTAGAAGTTTTATTTGAGGCTTTCTTTTAAGTATGTACTGAATGGATTCTAAAACTTATTATGCATGAAATTTTGATTTTTGGAATATCCAGTATTAGATGAACAATTTTCTATGTTTCGGTTTAGTAAACGAGTCAATGAAGGAAATGAAACTTGTGTATATGATGATCGCCGAAAGGATTCGTGACACATGAAGTCGTAACTATGAAATCTTAGTTCACAAGTCTTGAAATAAATTTGAAAGGTTAGGTGAAATACTCAAACAACTTAAATGATATTCAACTTGAAAAAAAAATTGAGTGAGACCACATGTGATTTTAAATCCGAACCGATATCGAAATTGATAAAGTGTAAGAACCTCTGATTTTTTTGAGTATCGAGATGTAGAAGCATTTAGATTTATATATAAATGATTTGTAGAAGAATGATGATAATTCAAACTTATTGAAATAAAAGTTAATCGATCTGAAATGATGTTCTTATATATAATGGAAAAATTCGAGTGTAGTCTAGTTGAACAATTAGTTCAACTTGAAATTTACTAAATTGAGTTTAACTTCGATATCGAAATCAACGTTTAGATGAGCTTGGAATTTCGGATAAATTGATTCGGGTTGGACTATTTCTTGAGATTAGTTTGTTTATTTTCGGTAAATACATATGATTTACCACGATTTTATTTAAACGGTGTTTATCTATCTTATTTAAACTACTTTATACGATAACCTTTCAGTTTAACTCAAAACTAATTTATATCAAACTTATTATTTATTTGAACTATTGTTTACAAAACTTATCCAATTTATTCAAACCTATTTTACCGAACTTATTTAATCTATTTAAACTATTTTACATGGAAACTTATCTAATTTATTTAGACCTATTTTATCAAAAACCTATTTGCTTTATTCAAATCCATTTTATAACAAGCTTATTATTTTACTTAAACTATTTTGTTTATAAATTTCTTATGCTAGAAAAAAAAGTTAGATTATTCCGATTCGAGCAATTTAAGTCGGACTAAATTTAAAGACCTAATTGAATAACGATATCGGGAGCGTGTAATCAAAATCGAATGTGAAGTTTTGATAATGAATTGATTTGTGGATATGAATTCGATTTTGCCATGATATTTAATATCGAAATTGATTGAGAAATAAAAACTAAATCGGTATTGAAATGAAAATTTTGAGACTCTTTAAATTTTTGGATATTTGATATGGAAGTTTCCGAAACTTATATATATTAAAGATTTAAATTAGAACGATGAGTAATTCGAGAATTATTGATTTGAAAGGTAATTGATATGAAACGAAACCTTGTATAATGAAATTTATATAAGAATGATATGTTTGGAAACAAGATTTGAAAGGAAAATTTATGAAAAGTTAATTTTATATTAGCGATACATGCGGAGCGAAATTAAATACTATGTATAGTATTATATGTTTTCAAATTGAAGATATGGGAAGTACCTTCCTTCGAAAATCGCGATTCCTACTCGGTAGGGTTGCGTTGGAACTCCACCCGACGGGAGTGTCCATCGAAAATCGCGATTCTTACTCGGTAGGGTTGCGTTGGAGCTCCACCTGACGGGAGTGTCCATTGGAAATCGGGGTCCTACTCGGTAGGAACACGTGCGAAATCCCACTTGGTGGGGTCACTTTGATCTTTTATACTAATCATTTTATATAACCATAGCGTAATTCGAGGGGCGAGATGCCTACAGTTACAAGCGATTCCACTAGGATAGTGGCGTAACCGCTGAGTAACTGCGATCAATGCAACAACCATGGCGAAATTCGAGGGGTGTGATACCTAAAGTTACAAGTGATTCCACTGGGATAGTGGCGTAACCACTGTGTAACTACGATCCATGGGGGAATGTGCTTTCCATATATATTTTAAAGATTTAAGTATTTTTACTAGAAGTTGAAACAAGTATGTTAAGTACTTGGAGATTTTTTGTCATGCGTCTGATCAGCGTATGCCTAAATTCCGTAAGAACGAAAACAATCTTGTAAGACTTTGAGTTATAGAAGTATTTTGACTTTAAATAACAAATCAATACCATGAAAATTTGATATTATATTGCATCAACGTAATAACCTAAGAAAGAGGTTGTAAATATTTTACAAATTCACAACTTTGATATATATTAAAGTACAAAATTTCGTCTTGGAAAGGAAAAGATCTAATGGAATATATACGTAGTTGAATGTAAATCATTCTATTCACATATCGATTTTGATTCAATTCAAACATATTATTTTGATTCTAAATAGAATTATTCCCCTGATTCTTGACGACGAACACTGATAAGAGTTTTTGATATGAATCGGAAATTCTCTTTCATAGTTTATTTTTATGCAAGGAGAATAGAAGTTTCTAAACAAGAAGTCGATTCAGAAGTCCGCACTAGAGTGATTGGGTTAACAATACTAATTAAAAGTAAAATTTTGTGTTTGAACAATCAATCAAAGTCGATATGCTTACGAATGGTATATTGTTTAATTGCTAATTCCTTCTTTCGTTCCTTTTCGAGGATGAAAAGTTTTAAGTCGGGGAGAGCGTAACGACCTAGAAAATTCTACGTTTAAATATAAAATAAATTAACGATTTAATGTTTATAATCAATGTTTGTATTTGAAATCCTACTTAGATTTTGTAAATTTAGTTTATTTCAACTTTATTTTTGAATTAATCCGGTAAGTACAAATTTAATTTCGATATTTGAATCCGAACGGTTTAGTTAAAATTAAACGTTATTAACATCTTAAACTAATTCAATTAATTTTTTTTGAATATTCGGAAATGTAACAACACCATTTTATTTCATTCGCTGTGCGTTATTATTCAAAGTTTTTTATTTGATTTAAATTAAATTTTACGTCGTTCAAAATTTCAAGTTCCCGGCGTATAACGCGTAAATGCCGATTTCTTAATATTTTCCGTTATTGCATAATCAGTTTAAATTTATTTTATAATATCGTCTGCATTTGTAACGCTTGGACGTGGTTGTAATGCTCGGACGTTCATTTGTTTATTTGGGCATTTTTCTAGAATGATCCCTTTTCTTTTTGTCCAAGAAAAAAACAATCACACCATTTGCATTTTGCTACTTTTCTGAAATTGGTTACAAAGAGAAATCTTTGCAACACCCTTATTTCTTTATAAACAACGCGTACCCTCCTCCTCATTTTACGCCATCTCTCCTCTTCCTCATTTTGTTATTTCAGCCGAAGAAAATGCTCATTTTCCAGTCCCTCTTTAATGGCCTCCAAACCGATAGACCCTCCTCAAATTAAATCGTTCCTCCATCGCCCACGGCCCCATTGCTGTTCACCGTCCGCCGTCTTCGACTCCGCCATCACCAAGGGACTGCAATCGCTGCTCCTTTTGCCTGCCTACGAAGTCTTAACGAACCCGCTCTGCCTCCATCGCCGAGTCGCCCTCCGCCTTAGCTAGCAACCAACGCCCGCGCTCAGTTCCAAGGTCAGTTCTCCAGTAGCGTGTCTCCGTTCGCCGGCCCAAACCATTGCCTGCGGTTACTTCCTCTATCGACCAATCGTAAGTTTTACTTATGATTAAAATGATTTCAAGTTTGTTACTTCACAAATATACTGATTTTAAATCATTTGGGGGCTGTATTCTATTGCATTGCTGTTATCTCGGTTGCTGTTTGATTTAGATTCGGTTGTTGAGCTTCACATGAGATAAATACTGTAGTCGCCTTACTGATCCATGCCTCACTACTCTTTTTTAGCTATCTATTGTTGGCCTTGTTTTGAAGTTTAAACCCAAACTGTGTATATGCGCAGCTATCTTTATTTAGCTTGCCTTGTAGAGTTCGATTTGTATTTTCCATATAGGGTTCCTATTATCAGTACTGCATGCATGTAGTGCTCAAGAACAATTACCATTACTGCAGGCCACTTCTTGGTTGGGTAGCACTATTTTCTTTGGAACCCATGCCTTCCCATATTTACATTGCATGTCATAGTACCCTTTTTCTTACTCTACTTTTAACATGCGAACATATGGTTGCCTTACAGCTGCTGTATATTCCCTTTTGGCTTGTCCATTCTTGGCTACAATTGCTTAGTTCTATCAGTACACGACAGTTAAAAATTTAACTTGATGTACATGAGTCTCTTTAACATGATATATATAAATATATGGTTCCTTTTATGCCATGTCCGTCCATGTTATATAAATTTTCCCATACTGCCTATAACACCCATGCAGTTTCATGAATAGTTAAACTGGATTTGTAATTGATAGCTTCAGTTTCATTCTATCTTTTGTTACAAATTGGCATTGTCCCCTATTTATGATCCTCGTCAACAAGCTTAAAGTCTGTAAATTTAGAAAATGATTGTCCTCGTTAATCGATCTATTTAACTATTTTACATAGAGTTTTCGGTCCTTTCAGATAAGATTGATTTGTTACATGTTTTCTTCAAAAGGATCTTTTCGATATTTTATTTAACAAAAATTGATATTTCAGAAATCTTTGGGAAGTAAAATAGTTTTCAAAATGGAAGAAAGAAGATAACGACAATCATTTTATATGAAAATCACAGTTTTACTAGAAAACTTGTATTTAATTTTGTTTACCGAGGGAATAATAATATGATAAACAAATTTTATGTTACAGCAGCAGGTCTTGTGTACAATAAGATCCTTACGAATTGTCTACTTCAAACTAGTGAATGCATGTTTTTATTGTGTTAAAGAAGCTCCTGCATATTTTTATTGTGCCATTTGGTTGTAGTTGTTGTAACCCTTCTTTACTTGTGAGTGTCACCTCAGGCATGTCTACAGTTTCCACTTTGGGAATATATATATTGTTTCACATATAAATGTTGGGTTAACATATATACATCCATTATTGGCATTATATACACTCGTTTTGGAAATTTGCATGGAATAAATTTGCTTTGGACTAATGTCGGTTGCACACAGGTGGTTTAATTAGACATATTTTAATGCACTATTATCTTCTTTAACTGTTTCTTGCCTTAATCTCTGTAACGTTTTCCTTTCCTGATTTTGTTTTGTTTGCTTTGTTTATGTTTTTTTTATATGAATATTGAATCAAGAGTAACAACTTTTGTGAAATGATGAATCAGCAAATATGGAGATTTAGGGACTATTGTTGTATCTATTGCAAACAATGCATGTGGTTAATTCTTTTGTTTAGGATCTGTACTAGCTTAGAAATATAAATTGACCAATATTTATTCTCATTAGCCACCAGCATATGACTGAATTTGCACCATGTATATTATGAAATTCATGCACCTGTAGCCATAAATGTGCCCGTTTATTTCCTTTTAACACTTCATGCGTGTACATAAGCTGTGAAATGATTTTTCTATAATTGGCACCAATTCGAGCCTGTCATTCTTTTATAATTTGGAAGCCATGCTACACTGAAAAAGATTCGTACTACTTGTAGTATTGCATTATGCAAGGGTTACTAGTCACGGTCTTATGCAGTCCGAAACCCGCCGTCTTGTATGCATGTTTGCTGTTATTTACTGAAGTTACTAGACCCTGCAATGTACCGCGCATCAATGTCACTTAGCCTCTGTTTGCTTCATGCTTGTTTTATGATCCATTGGATGTTTATTGGGCGCAGTCATGGGTTATTTTACTCGAATTATTTAATAATCTGTTAGGATTAAACAAATTATATTTATGTGTTTATCGAAGTGCGCTGACTTGAAATAAGCTTAATCCTGACTCGATTGTTTTGTGTATTTTGCATGGATTGCTCGGGTCAGGTCCTAAGTGTTCCAGATTTAAAGTTTCTGCTCGCAAGCTGGAGAGGAACCTGAAGACGTAGGATGCATACGCCGTGCGCAAGGCCCAACAAGAGTAAAATTTTATTCTTTTAATTTATGTATGAATTTTCTTCCGTTGTATAAAAATAAAAAAAATGTTTCGTATATTACTCTGATATTTTATATATAAAATTCCACTATTATTTATGTCGTGTATGTGATTCTGTGTATTTATTCTGTTAAACCCATGTAAGCTAAATAACTACCCGTCATTTTGAGCATTCTGAGTTGGTTTAAATACCGACTTGGAGCGGTCAAAAAGGCGAGTCGTTACAGATGCCTTCGATTTTGAGGAGAATAGAGAGGCCACGACTTTGATTTTCTCTTGCGGTTTAGAATAAGGCACGGTTTATGTTTTTGCCAAAGCTTTCGTGTGGTGGAAAAAGAAACAACAAATGCCACAAATATTTTATTTAAAATTTGAATTTAACCGGATCCGTTAAAAATTTCAAACTCCCTTTTGAACACAACAAGTGGGATTCCTAGGGTTTTACCACTATTCTGAATCCACTGGGACAGGTTTCAAACCCCTATTCGATCATCTGGAGATGATATAAATTTAAACCGATATAAATTAAATTCAAAACTATAAATTCTTCGATAATAAATTATTATTATTATTCTGATTTAAACAGAATTTTGTATTGATTATTTGAACTGACTTTAGCTCAGTTTTAAAATTTGAGTTCAATTTACTTCGTATTATGATAATTTAGTCTATTCGATATTAAATCAAAATTAATTATTAAGAATTGATAACTTAAAATAAATAATTCATTTATATTATCAACTAAATATTTAAATCCATATTAAATATTTAAAATTAGTTGACCGAAAACACGGGTCATTACACGCGGTATGAAGGTCATCCACTATATATATTGTGGGACGCATAGGGAAATCATCCGCTAATGATACCGCTGGCATCCGCTAATGATACTGTGGGAATCCAACCACCAATATATATATGTATATATATATATATATATATAGCCACAAACACCAAGCCTAAATAACTAATATATTTTTATAACAGCCACAAAAATATTTTAATGCAACCAAGCAACCATCAATTATTTTTACCAACTAAAAATAAATTCTAAATAATAAAATGAGTGAGATTTACTCACCGTGATTTTTATTCGCAATCCATTCTAGTTTTCAAGATAAATTGAACCATCTATTGAATTTAAAATTCTTGCTAACTCCATCTCGTTCATTTCACAGCTACCAACCCACCGTTACTCGTTTATTTCCATCGGACCTCGCATAACAGAAACGTAACTTTTATTTTAGAAAAACATTAATCCATTTCTATCTTTTGCGTTTACTTAAACTAAATGAATTAATAACAAATTTAAATTACCTTTCCTTCATGTTTAAATCCTCCTTTTGTCAATCTTTAAACCCCTCCACTAAATTGGATGAACCGCAAACGTTCTTTTTTGCTTGTAATACATTGAATCTGCTATAGGCTTCCCTTCCCTGCCCAACACTTCCTCACTCCTCTCGAAGTCCTTAGTACAACGAAGATTACAAGACCACCAATAAACTACTGCCGCGACGACCTCTCGAACCCCCTTTCTCCTTCGAACACCCATAACCACCGTGCCTGTCGCTTCCATTTGAAACACTGTCGCACCATCCGATTTCAAACAATTGCCCTCCCTGAACACGTCTTCAACCCCCAACACATCGCGATATTCAAATCTCGATTTCCCCTAAATTCCAACTTTGAACTTCACTCCGTCACATCCACACCTACATCGCCCTTCCCAGTATTCGAACTTCACCGCGGTTGCCCTTTCACTCCAAGATTTCCACGCCCTGGTCCGCGAGCGTCAGCTTCAAGTCGAGCTTCCGGGTGTCTTTGCGATTTCATTTTCATATTCGATTGTTTCTTCTTCTTCTTTTATTTTATTTTAGGAGGACAGTGATTTTGATTCTACGAATAAGGAAAAAGAAATGAGTTCGGTTTTATCATTTAGAGGATAAACAAAACGCGTGGAAGGGAAGAATGCCACGGTTTTGTTTTAGTTTGTGGACATAAAAGAAGCACGGTTTTGTTTTAGTTTGATTATAATCGTTATTCTTTAATTTAAATTATCACTTTGATTTCAAACTCTTATTTGAGCGCAACAACAGGCCATCCTAGGGTTAAACCACTATTCTAAACACGCTGGGACCAGTTTCGAAGCCTCATTCGATCATTTGGAGCAGATCTAAATTTAAATCGATATAAATTAAAATCACAACAAATAAATTCTTCAAAAATAAATAAATATTATTATTCTAATTCAAACAGAATTTTGCATTGATCATCTGAACTATTTTGATTCAGTTTCGGTACTGTTTAAAATCTTCGAATTTAATTATATTTCGAATTACGATAATTCGATGCATATTCTAAATTAAATTATATTCGATTATTAAATCGACAGCACAATATAAATATTCCTTTATATTCTCAATTAAATATTTAAATCATATTAAAAATTTATAATAAACTGTTCAAATATTCGGGTCGTTACATTCTTCCCCCCTTAAAACAATTTAGTCCCCGAAATTTCTAAGGTAGGAAAATGCTACAAGCCCAGTAGCTCTTTCAAAATTCACTTATGTTGAAACTCTGCACTTTATATTTCAACAATTTTAGTTCTACCAAAACTTTTGGTTTCCATTTATATTGCACACCATATATGATCACATTCAATTAATCTGAATGATTTACAATCAATTCATATTCCATTCAAATTGATTCTAATCAATTTATTTACTTCAATTTATTTAACTTGTTTAAGTTAAATTTTAAATTCCAGAATTCAAACTCCCAGGGTTTCATTTCAAATCCTTCTGAAATTACATAAATATACACATATATTTATAATCGCCTCAAATTCAAAACATTTGAATTTCCAAACTAGCATGTTTTCTTTCAAACTAATTCCCAACAAAAACTTTTCTAACTTAGCAATTCATCACTTAGAAACTCGAAAATGAACACTGATGATGTCGCGATCATCATCAAAATTATTTCCCAGCCACTGAAGTGAGTTCAGTGCTTTATCACTTTCAAAATCCATTCAAAACTATTTTTATTCGAAAATTCTTACAAGATAAAGCTATATTATTTTAATATACTTTGGAAATATTTTTCCAAACACCCAGAATTTAAATTTCAAACTCTAATTTAAATCTAATTCCATTTCATCTCATTTGTATATTTCTCATTCATATACAATTTTATTTGGTTATATATAACCATTTCAATTTTTATAATCTAATTTGATTATAATATTAACAATCAACACATCCATATACTAGAATAATTTAAGATAATGGTTCCTTTTCTATCAAAATAGGATTTTGGGGTAAAATTATTTCATTTACCCACTGTGAAAACAATACCGTGTTCAATCTTCTATTCAAGTATTTACAAACTCTTATTGACGTCGTACGATTCGACCAGAATTCATAAACCACCCAACAGACTAGCCAACACAATATAAAATAGTTTTTATATCAATAAACAAATACGCGCTCTCATATATATACGCTCAACTAATTCTAGGGTACCTCTGACCCTATCTTTAATGAGTACAATCCCACCGAAGCCTAGGTATTCGCTCAACCTAAGCTCTGATACCAACTGTAATGTCGCGCAAATCCGTAATATCAGAGTTGACTACATATATCAAACATCCAACCCAAATATCACGAAAATACGAATCATTTTTTTAGAAGAAAAAGGTAAAAGAAGAACCGAAATAACAACACAGAATCTTACATCGCAGCGTAACAAAATATAATATATCATAACTTTGAATACAAAATTCTAACTGTATAACATATACTTATCAGAGTACAACACTTACAACACAGCGGAAAACAATAACTACAAAATGCTGAAGCCTCTTGCTCCAAGCTCCTTTAGATAAATCTATAAAATCCTGAACTACTTGACTGCCTGTACAAATTTAGGCACCCAAGAGTTTAGGTAAAACAAAACAAAATAAACTCCGGGTCAGTCATGGGACCGGTATGAGTAAACAATTTAAAACAGTTTCAGAAACTAAATGATATCTCATAAGATCACGCCGTATAACACAGAACGGGTTTTTCCATTATGAGAATCCAAAACACTTGATTCAACTTTCATAAATCCTTTTGAAAGATAAACGATAATCTTTATACCAAAACCCTTTTGATATTATAATAATGTCTAAATCAAATAATTAGAAATCTAGTGGAGCGCTTTCATCTCACGCTCCACATACATAATATACAATCAAAACCACGAGCACTTATTGGGTAATGAATTTCCAACTATGACAAGGTATGGAACCACCTTCCGATAGTGTATCTCTAGAGGAGAATACACTGGGTTCAACAAGAACATCTTGTAACCCGGCCACACATGACCGACCACTCATTTCGCTTGAGTGTATCGAATGTATATCACCAACGGTTGGGATCAGCAACCGTTTTCCCGAATGGGACAGCATCGAATAGAATAAGGAATTAAATGAATTTCTCTAGATAGGTGATAATACACCCTAATGGGAGCTACCCACATAGCCATGCTGCATGCCCGACTTTCGTCATTTCCCGGTTGTTGAGGCCCGAGGTCACGCTTACCTATCATTCATTGATAATACAATCACTTTGGATGTCACATTGTCAGATCCGTTAATCGCTAGTTGATTTGCACAAATATATTTTGGATATTATGCTAAGAGAATAAATCTGTTGCCACCATATATATTTATACAGACCACATATTCGATCACTGGAAATACTTTGTCAGACATTCATCCATATATGTTCGTTCTGGGATTGAACGAAACCGAAGGCACAATTTCTATTAATAGAAAAAGTCCTTGCACTTTACTCCGTCTTCGATTATTTTCATATAATCTGATTCGCAATGCTACTGCCAATACGGAGTGGTTCTCAGATAATAATCCAACCGGTCTCTCCATATTGATAACGATGGTCAAAAACTTCGGTAGTCAGTGATTTAACTATCGAAGAAAACAAATGTTCATCCAAGGTATCAAACAATCACTGAGCCCTTTAATTTATATTTCATTAATTAAATCACTTCTACATTTCCTTATCAATATTTGTTAAACAAATATTTTCAATTATCATCTCTGTCTCTTACGTTTTTTGGTAAACATTTCCGTATATCGACTTCTTTTATTTTCTGTACTTAGAAAATATCTTCGATTTATAATTGGAAAATATTCCAATTACTTATCTCCTTTCCGAAACCGTTTATTTCTATACTTAGGAAATATTTATTATTCTATTTCCAAACTTACACTTATTTGGGTTAAAACGGAGGTTGTGTAAAACATCGTTACAACGACCCGAATACTGTGTTTAACTAACTCTTATTCAACATTGACCTTCGAGCCAGAATCTTACTATTTATTTGTTAATAATGACATCAATCAAGTTGGGGTATAATTACCTCTCAAACCTTGACTGAATAACATTCATAACGTCAAAGCAGACAAGACAACTTACTCGAATAATCAATACCATACAAACCAATTATTCCATTTTTAAAACATGTACATGCTTCTCTTTCTATTCTTACGTGATTTTATTCATAGATTCCCTTTTTGTTTATACTATTTTATTTTTAAGTTCGTTTCCTTATCGAATTATACATATATTGATATATAGATTTCTAGTTATCAAATTTTCTTAAAAATATTCTAACTCCTTAAATTTTCAGAAAAATTCGCCATAACTTCCTTTGTACGGGGTTACCGGAAAATTTCAAACCTTGTCATACAGGCCCTCTCCAATCAAAAAGAAAAAGAAACAACCAAGCGTCTTGCCGATACGGTTCATAAAATCTCATATTCAATTTAAAAACATACCTTTTTGTCGAGCATTCTATTTATATCTCTTCTAACAATTCATTCCAAAATTGTCTCATGTATATCCATACATTTCTAATTCATTTCAACTTAATACACTTGTTTTAACTCAACTCGTTAATAAATTAGTTAATCAACTCTTTTGCCTATTTCACTTTCATATTTGAATATAACATGCTCAAAAATATTTCAACTTACTTATAAACTAATTTAATTCTAATTTCAATTCAAGTTTCATATTCGATTTCGAATATACATTACAAATCCAATTCACTTTTCAAAGTCTTATTTCGATTCAAACCTTGATTAACTAATTTTTCTTCTACTTAGTTAATTCTATTCAATAATCAAAAATATGATTATTGTTTCAAAAATCATTTCATTTACTTCACTTGAGTTCACATTTATTTTATATCTCAAGTCTAGATTTTTCAAATGGAAATTCGGATTTTATTTGCTTAAAAATCCTTATATTTATATATATAAACCATTATGGTTTTTAAATGATTTTTGGCGCTGCTTTTCTGAAAATTTGTTTTGAGATAACTCAAAATCTATCAGACGAAATCCATATTTTTCTCTTCCATTAGAAAACTATTATTCAACCGGTCCTGAGGATTCTTGTTTCAAAGAATTCTGACTTAATTTGAGTTCTATATACTCAATTGAAGTTCGAAACACCAATTTACGAATTGCAGCGCTGCGGCGAGTTCGTTTTTAATTATATTTAAATATAAACGTTTAAAATTCGTTTAATTTAAATTTCGACTCCATTCTAATATATATTTTAATATATATAAATCCAGTTTGCAAATCCAACTTAACATTTCTGATTTTTCTCAAATCGTCGATTTTTCATTACTTGGTTATAAATTTGTTTATAACTCAATTTGCTATATTAAATTCCAATACCATTTATAAATAAATTATTTATAAAATTCGATATAATCGAATTTCAATTTAAATCCCTTGGATTTGACTTAATTCAGTTTATATTTCGAATATCGAAATAAAACCCGTCATTCCCTTTCTGAAACGATTTCCAATTCATGGTTAAATTCATATTTGAATTTAAATTTCTAAGTTATCAAATGATAACTTATTTTTCCTTAATTTATAAACGTTGTTTATATATTTAACTTTCTTGTTTTATAAAAACAAGTTTCCATTTCGATTCCATTTCAAATTCTATTTTCAAATTCATACTTGAATTTAAATCTTTAAATTATCTAATGATAATTTATTTTACTAGATTTATAAATATCTTTTATAAATCCACTTTCTTGTTTTATAAAATAAAACAAGTTTCATTTCAGAATCTGTTTGAAAACCAATTCATTTTATAATCCGAATCTTGGAATAAAATTGTCGTTAACTTTCGAAATGATTTCAAATTATATTTTAAATTCATACTTGAATATAAAGTTACCAATTATCTCTTGATAATTTATTCACCATATTTATAAACATTGTTCATAAATTCCATACTCGTTTTATATTTAAACAATTCCATTTCGAAATCTATTTAAAAACCAAAATCTTATTTTGGATATTTCTATTTATTATAACCTATCTATATAAATATAGAACCAATTTTCATATTTAATTTTAACCTTTTATTAAATATAATCAATCCTAATATCTTTTCTAAAAATATTTTATTTAAACAAATTCGATCTAGTCGAATTCAAATCCCAAATCCATACGGATTTATTTCAGTCTTTTTTATATTCTGAACATCAGAATAAATTTCATCGTTTGGTTCTTTAAAACAATTCCCCATTTCTATTTTTAAATTCACATTTGAATTTTAATATTCAAATTATCAAATGATAATTTTCCACTTCATTTATAAACATTGTTTATAAATTCATTTCAGTTCCTTAATTATCCAATGAAAAATGATTACATTTTATTTATAAATTCACTTCAATTTCCTGTATTATTTAATTTATAAACATCGTTTATAAATTCAATACTTGTTCTACTTATTTAAAACAAGTTAACATTTCTAGTCCATTCGAATTTTAAATTCTATTTATAGAAAAATAGAATTTTCCATTTAAATCTCAAAATATCTTTCCATGATATTTTTATAAATCAACAATTTGGCCCAGTGATTCTTAAACATTCAAAAACACTCGATTATCACATCATGGGTTTTATAACACATCATATATGATAATATATATGTGAAAACAAACAGTAATCAATTTTGAGGAATCCAGTTGGATTCCTCTAACCTGTTTTTCCTGCATCCACAGACGTTAGCCAACATAAATAATACCCATCCTTCTTCGAGGCAGGATATCGCGGTATGAAGGTCATCCACTATATATATTGTGGGGCGCATAGGGAAATCATCTACTAATGATACCGCGGGCATCCGCTAATGATACTGCGGGAATCCAACCACCAATATATATATATAATAGCCACAAACACCAAGCCTAAATAACTAATATATTTTTATAACAGCCACAAAAATATTTTAATGCAACCAAGCAACCATCAATTATTTTTACCAACTAAATATAAATTCTAAATAATAAAATGAGTGAGATTTACTCACCGTGATTTTTATTCGCGATCCATTCCTATTTTCAAGTTAAATCGACCCATCTATTGAATTTAAAATTCTTGCTAACTCCATCTCGTTCATTTCACAGCTACCAACCCATCGTTACTCGTTTACTTCCATCGGACCTCGCATAACAGAAACGTATACTTTTATTTTAGAAAAACATTAATCCATTTCTATCTTTAGCGTTTACTAAAATTAAATGAATTAATAAAAAAATTAAATTACCTTTCCTTCATGTTTAAATCCCCTTTTTGTCAATCTTTAAACCCCTCCACTAAATTGGATGAACCACAAACGTTCTTTTTGCTTGTAATGCTTTGTATCTGCTATAGGCTTCCCTTCCCTGCCCAACACTTCCTCCCTCCTCTCGAAGTCCTTAGTACAGCGAAGATTACAAGACCACCAACAGACTACTGCCGCGACGACCTCTCGAACCCCCTTTCTCCTTCGAATTCCCATAACCACCGTGCCTGTCGCTTCAATTTGAAACACTGTCGCACCATCCGATTTCAACCAATCGCCCTCCCTGAACACGTCTTCAACCCCCAACAGATCGCGATATTCAAATCTCGGTTTCCCCTAAATTCCAATGTCGAACTTCACTCCTTCGCATCCACACTAACATCGCCCTTCCCAGTATTCGAACTTCACCGCGGTTGCCCTTTCACTCCATAGATTTCCACGCCCTGGTCCGCGAGCGTCAGCCTCAAGTCGAGCTTCAGGGTGTCTTTGCGATTTCATTTTCATATTCAGTTGTGTAACACCCCATATTTCAATTAACACTAAACTAACGAATTAAAAATACTTAATTATAAATGTGAGAATTAAGGGAAAGGGGTTTCGCCATTGTGTTCGTCTCGGAATTCTGGTTGAGATAGAGTCCGAGTTTGTGTGAATTGGACTTCGTATGAAGAAGTTATGGCGATGGGAAGTTTCATAAAATTTAAATTCAAAATCGAATTCAGACTCAGAACTGGGCAGGGCGGGAAATTTCCCGCCCCAGGCCAGGTCGACCAAGGGGTCGACCCTAGTGTTGACCTCCCCTATAGGTCGAACGGGGGGTCGACCTAGGGGTCGACCTGGGGGTCGACCTACCCCCCTCGGGCAGATCTGAATTAAAGCCCAATCTGACTTGCTGCTGAGTCATTAGGGCTGAGTTGGCTGTTTGGATGGTTCAGGTTGCTTCTAGGTTGATCGGATGGCCTAAATTAATCTTAAACTCTATATAAACACATGTAGACTCAAACCCTAAACCTAATCAAAATTAAATCAATGGTCGTCATGCTGTCTCTCCAAAACCTAGAGTAGCCGCCACCAATTAGAAGCGAAGCAAAGCAACAATTCAACAACGAATCAACATTAACTCAATTCAATTCTAACCTAATCTCAACATCGAATTCGTCTACATCAAAGGAGCGCTAATCAAATCCAGAATACAGATCCCAGAACTCAAGACCTTCTCTAAGTTTTGAATTCAATTCCTTTAACAAGATAATTAAAAAGTTAATTAGGTTGAGTTGTGAATTGGGTAATAAGTCTATGGTTGTGAATCTATGAAAAATGTAATATTGATTATGCTAGTTGTTCATGATGTTGGTTCATATGCTAGTTTTGGTTAACTTGTGTTAGTGAATCCCTTTCATATGCCCAATCACCTATGCTATTCTGTGAAACCAATTATTTGCAAGTTGGGATGTATATTATATGCTATTTGTTATGTGAATCATATGCTAGCTTGTTCATATGCAAGTTTAGGTCCTAACTGGATTCATATATATATATATATATATATATATATATATATATATATATGCAAGTTCACCCCTTTATGTTTAGATCTATGAAATACATAGTTTATGCAAGTTTGTGACTATTGCCTCTGCAAGTTTTGGTTGAAAACCCCATTCATACATGCATGTTCACACCTTTATGCTTAGGTCTATATTTAGACCCATGACAATATATAAGTTATGCAAGTTCATGTTCATTTTGTCCCTTTTGCCTATGCAAGTAATTAGCTATGTTGGCCTATTTTCTTTGTTATGCAAATTGTGCGGTTTCCTCTCTTTTATGAGTTATACCATTTGCGTATTTAACATATATTTTATGTTAAGCGGACGAACGACGCGGGGACGAGGGGATAATATTGAACACGCATAATTGGCATGTAATGGCCTTAAAAGGCATATTATAATTTAAGACTATAATTGGTATAACTTGTATACCTGACATTTATGGACATAATTTAGGTGACAATTATGGACATAAGATAATTTGGAATTTATTTACATATTTGAATATGGATAATTAAAATTTGGGAAAAAGGATTATGCATAATAATCAACGCCTAAGACACAAAGTTGGACTCGTTTGTGGTGTAAGACTGCCCGGACCCGCCCGACAAATCAAGAAACCACAAACGGTAGCCCAATGTGAGATGTCATAGGCTCAAATTAAATGCGTAACAAATGTGTGGACACGAGGTTAGGCCCATTTATGTTGTAAGACTGGCTGGACCCGCCCGGCAAATCCAGCAACCACAAAGGGTGGCCTAATGTGAGAGGTCCTACAGGGTTACGGTAGTAATAAATTAAGCAACACTTAACCAAAATAAACATGTGGTGGGACATGGGGGTTAAGTGGGTGACATGTGGAAATACGAATAGAAATAATTAACCAAATTGAAACATGTAAGTGGACATGGATAAGAAGGGGTTAAGTGGGAAATTCTAGAGGGGACCAAGCATAGGTGGAAAGCTTGAGTCAAGTATGGGGGCCCTTTTCAGACTAGTATCCCATTAAGTATCTTTGTGAGCTCGACCCAAGTCGAGGACGGGACGCGCATACTGGTTCTGATTATTAGAGGTCAAAACGGGTTTGCGGTGGCAATGCAAGTCCAACGGGGTCATGTGCGTGTGTGGGACCGGGCTGGTAGGTAAGTCGTTGTTGCATCGTGTAGGTATAAGCCGTGCACCTTTAGCTGTATCGGGTTACCACTTTGGGGAATGATACACCCCACTGTGGGGCCAGCACGGGTATCTATGAGTTAGGGAGCCGATCACATAGGGGTAGTGGGTACACCTAGTGGAGATAGGGGCAGGCGGCACCTATGTAGACAGCTAGGGGTACACTAAACTACCAATTTGATTACTATGTTTAGTGGGTGGGATCAACTTTTAGGGTGACTGGTGTGGTGCAGTGTAGTAATTATCCTATATTGATTAGGTGCGTGGTTAGTGTTATCTTGTTTATCTTGATTGCTTTATCTTGCCCAATTGTTTCATAGTCATTTCCTTATTTTCCAGTTTATACCTTATCTTAGTTACTTTAATAACTATATTGTTAAAGTTATCGGACTCGCCAGACTTTATGTCTGACCCCCTTTGTTTCCACCTCTTTTCTTCCTTTCCCCCTAGGTTCTCAGGGTGGGCCAAGTACTAGTAGCGCTTGATTTGGATCGCTTTCTCTCTCTTTTTGGAAGCTCTTGGATTTGCTGAAGTAAAGTTCAGCACTTTTTGTTTATGGCTATTTTATGTTGGGGTTATGTCTTTTATTTCATGTACTCAAAAACTTATTTTTCAAGATGGATAATAAGTGTATTTGGTTTTTGGTAGTTGGTCTTGATGTTATTGTAACCAAACTATTTCTCCGCTGCAATGAAAGTTGTTTTTAATTATTTATTTATTTTTCTTTTCAACTGCCAATATCTGTATCTATCTTGTTTACTTTTCTGTTCTATATACACAACAAACGCTCCACCCAAGTTAAGGCATTCCCCTTATGAGTGACCTTAATGGAGGCGGGGTGTCACATGTGGTATTAGAGCTGAAGGTTACCAGAACAGATATGAGATTTTGAAAAACTATTTTTCAAAAAACATTTTTATAAAGATTACTTTCAAAAATATGTTTTAAGAAGAGTAGTTTTGAGAGAAAAGTTTATTTAAAAAAAAAACATAACCCCCAAGAGCCATATATCTTTCCTTCGATTCCTTGTCCTGAATCTTTCCTTTTTCGTTTCAGTATGTCTGGGGAACCTAACCTTCCTGAGGGTGTGCCGGTACCTAACTGGTTCAGATGTTACCTTGAAGCTAGGGCCAATGCTCCAGACCCAGCAGACGTTCCTCCTCCCCCAGCTGCACCCGCTCCTCCTCCTCCCCCACCTCGAGCTGACACTTTTTCTATGATATGCAAGGACTTTAGGGCAATGGGCGGAAAACCTTTTCATGAGTCAGAGACGTTTGTTGAAGCTCGAAATTGGCTGAAGGAGGTGGAAGAGTTGTTTGGAATTTTTGAAGTAGAAGATGGAAGGAAAGTCCAAATGGCTGCCTAATTAATGAAGGACGAAGCCTCATTTTGGTGGGAGGTTACTAATGGAGAGCGTCCAGTTGAGACATGGTCGAATTTCATATTTAGGTTTGAGGCAAAATTTCTCTCTAGAGCTGAAGAAAATTTATATATGGAAAGGTTCTTAGCATTGAAGCAAGGAAGTCTATCAGTGAAAGAGTACGTCAACAAGTTCAATCAGTTGGCGAGGTTTGGCTTGGATTTGGTGAACACTCCTGAGAAGAAAGCTCTGAGGTTCGTTAAGGGTTTGAACGAGCCGCTACATGGGTTGGCTATGACCCACATTCCTATGGGGGCCACCTTTGAGAGACTAGTTGATATGGCGCTTATGCATGAAGAGGAGAAGGGCGCCAATGCTAATAAGGCACCCAAGAAGAAAGGGGATCAAAAGAAACCACAGCAGCAACAGCAGAACAAGAAGGGTGGAAAAGATAATAATGGAAAGGGAAAGAAGAGGTGCTTTAACTATGGGACACCAGGCCATCTGAGCAAAGATTGTAGGAAGAAAAAGAAGAGTGGTTGTTTTCATTGTGGCGAAGCAGGTCATCTGATTAAGGACTGCCCGAAGAAAGGACAGAGGGTAGGGTCTACTTCGGGAGGGCAGGTTCAGGCTCTCATAGGACCAGGCAGGCAAGAGGGCAGGTTCAGGCTCTCATGGCCCCACCGCTGCAAGAACGAGGTAGAACTATTTCCGTTGAAAGCTTAGTTTATGTTTTTGATCATCCTGTTCGCACACTCTTTGATTCTGGTGCAACCCATTCCTTTATATCTACTACTTTAGTTGAATCACTGCACTTAGACACCATTATAGTAGAAGATCCCTTAGTTGTTTCAAATCCAATTGGGGGCTCAGTCCATTTTTCGATGTTTTTTTTTTTGGATTTGAAAATTTCTATACTTAGCGTTGGGTTTAGATGTGATGCTTATGTTTTGGGCTTCACGGGCTATGGGCTAATTCTAGGCATGGATTAGTTATCCAGTAATGGTGCCGTCTTAGATTGTGAAAGGAGAGTGGTTAGGCTTTTGACTCATCTTAGTAACACTCTCGAAATTTCTTGTAATCCCATGAATTCTGTCATGCTAAGTTATCTGGAATCGCTTGACGCGTCTGTTGAGAATCTGCAGTCTATTAGAGTGGTCCATGAATATTCGGATGTCTTTGAAGAGGTAGAGGGCTTGCCTCCTAAGGGGAGATAGACTTCCTCATATATCTCGTTGATAAAGCAAAACCCGTCGCTTTACCCGTTAGACACATGGTTCCAAGGGAGAGAAAGGAGCTTAGCAAGCAAGTTAAAGAGTTGCTAGAAAAGGGGTTTATAAGGCGGAGTATTTTTGAATGGGGTGCTCCAGTGGTGTTCGCAACCCAAGCGGATGGTTCACTTCGCCTATGCGTTGATTGTAGGGAGATAAACAAGTTGACTAAGAAGAATAGGCACCGACTGCCAAGAATAGACGATTTGTTCGATCAGCTTGTAGGTGCATCAGTTTTCTCCCAATTAGATTTGGCCACCGGTTTTCATCAGCTAAGAGTGGCCGAAGATAGCATTGATAAGACCGCGTTCAGAACCCCGGATGGTTTGTTTGAATGGCTTGTCATACCTTTCGGCTTGACAAACGCACTTGCTTATTTCGTCGATTTGATGAGTAGGGTATTCCGGGAATTCCTCAATAAGTTTGTGGTGGTCTTCGTGGACGGCATCCTGATTTTCTCAAAGAGTGAGGAAGAGCATGCCTTGCATTTAAGGGCAGTCATGGATACTCTCTGTGCACATCAGTTGAAAGCTAAATTCTCCAAGTGCCACTTTTGGAGAGAAGAAGTAAGATTTCTTGGGCATGTGGGGTCCAAAGAGGGGTTAGCTGTGGACCCTGCAAAAGTAGTCGTGGTACAAGATTGGAAGGTTCCGCGAAATGCAACCGAAGTCCGAAGCTTTCTTGGGCTAGCAGGCTTTTATCGGAAGTTCATCAAAGACTTCGCGAAAATCTCAGCTCCACTTACAAGGTTGATGAAGAAGAACCTGACTTTTACTTGGGATTTGGACTGCAATATCGCTTTCCAACATTTGAAGAGGGCTCTGACAACAGCCCCAGTTTTGACATTGCCTGATGGGAGCAAGATGTTCATGGTATACACAGATGCATGAGGCACGGGACTAGGCGCTGTTTTGATGCAAGAAGGGAAGGTAGTAGCTTACGGTGGAAGGCAGTTGAAAGTACATGAGAAAAACTACCCAACCCACGATCTAGAGTTGGCTGCCATCGTTTTTGCGCTTAAGTCTTGGCGCCATTATCTCCTAGGTGAGAAATTTGAGTTGTATACTGATCATAAATCATTGAAGTACCTTTTTTCGCAGAAGGACCTCAATCTAAGGCATCAAAGATGGATGGAGTTTCTTGCCTCGTACGACTTTGAGATCTCCTATACTCCGGGCAAGGGAAATGTAGTAGCTGAAGCCTTGAGTAGAAATAAGTTGACCTTAAGTCCTCTCTTCATAGAAAGGCAAAGCTTGGAGTACATAGCAAATTTTGATTTTAGACCCTCTGTTGAATATGTGACTAGCTTGATGGCAATGCTAGAGGTGCGGCCTACTTTGTTGGACTCAATAGGAACCGCGCAACGTGAAGACCCTCAGCTAGTTGATGTGATAGATAAGCTGATTAGGGGTGTGACTTCTAGTCACCTCGATACATATTCCATCGATGATAAGGGTTGGTTGAGACGGGATGGAAGGCTATGCGTCCCACAAGCAAGGGATTTGGTGAAGATGGTTCTCGAAGAGGCACACCATTCCAAGATGACCATACACCCCGGTGGAGACAAGATGTATAAAGACATCAAAAGAGTTTTCTTTTGGAATGGCATGAAGAGGGATGTAGCTGAATTTGTTTCCAAGTGCATGATATGCCAGCAAGTCAAGGCAGAGCAGAAGAAGCCTGGTGGTCTGCTTCACCCTCTAGAGGTACCGCAATGGAAATGGGATAGTATTTCGGCGGACTTTGTTAATGGGTTGCTGAGGTCAGGAAGGGGCAATACCGGTATTTGGGTAATAGTAGACAGGCTCACAAAAAGCGCTCATTTTATACCTGTCAAGAGTAGGAGGACTGCCTTGTCTTTAGCCTCCATTTACCTTAAGGAGATAGTTCGACTCCATGGGATACCCTCCAGCATAGTGAGTGATCGAGACCCTATCTTTACAAGCGAGTTTTGGAGGAGTTTGCAAGAGGCTACAGGCACACAACTATGTTTAAGCACGGCCTATCACCCTCAAACCGATGGTCAGACGGAAAGGGTGAACAGAGTATTGGAAGATCTCTTGATATTGTGCATTCTTGACTTTGGAGGAACTTAGGAGGATCACTTCCTTTAGTGGAATTCACGTACAACAATAGCTAGTAAGCCACCATAGTAATGGCACCCATCGAAGCTTTATATGGAAGACCATGCCGGTCACCAACTTGTTGGTGGGAGTCCACAGATAAGCTCGTACTTGGACCAGATATAATTAGAGAGACTTCAGAGAAAGTGGACTTGATACGAAGAAGAATGAAGACTGCCCAAGATAGACAGAAATCCTACGCAGATAAGAGAAGGACCGACCTTGAGTTTGAGGTTGGGGACAAAGTGTTCCTTAAGGTATCTCCTTTGAGGAAAGTCATTCGCTTTGGGTCCGTATGAAAGTTGGCACCACGGTTTGTAGGACCTTTTCCTATCATTGAAAGGATTGGAACGATGGCTTATAGAGTAGAGCTACTCGAAAGACTGGCTGGAGTTCATAATGTTTTTCATGCCTCTCAGCTACGGAAGTGTTTACATGAGTTGGCAAAAGTTGTGGAGCCTAGCATACTAGAGGAAGTCGAGGTGGAACGAGAAGCAATTGTGAGGAAAGTTCCAACCCGTATCTTGGGGACAGAAGTCAAAAAGCTACACAACCGAGAAGTCAAGCTTGTTAAGGTTCAATGGAGCGATGCCGAGGAAGACGCGACTTGGGAGACTGAGGCCAAAATACGCGTGGCTTACCTTTTTCTTTTTGAGGGTACATATATGATCTCTTTTTCTCCTTATGTTTCGTACGCTTTTATCTACCTTTTTAGTGTATCTCCTCGGTCACATTCTTTATTCTTAGGTAGAAACCAATGGATGTAAACATGTGTTTGAAACATGTTATGATTAATGGATGCTAGGGATGCAAGTGTTTGCTAGTGGTTGCTCGTGGATGCATACACACACACATTAGGCACTAGATCGGCTCAATCACCTTCATATTGCATATGAATATGTGTGCTTATTTAGGTTAATGGATGTATAATGGTTGTGTTATCATATGGATGCTGCATTCGGATGAATGGTTGTGCATGCATGTAGAAATAATATGGATCATTAAGAAGCTTTTGCATACATAATGGACGCATGGCACTATCACGATTTGCACTAAGGAGGTCGACTGAATCAGTAGACCGCCTTATTTTGCATTAGATACGGACATGTACACACACTGTGCATATAAACATGAAAGCATTAGAAGTCTTTTAAGGACAATGAATGCCTGTGTCTGATGGTTGAGTAGATGAACGATTGGATGATAGGATATACATTCTTCTTGACCTGAAGATTTCGGGTTCGAAATCCTTTAAGGAGGGGAGAATGTAACACCCCGTATTTTTATTAACACTAAAGTAACAAATAAAAAAATACTTAATTATAAATGTGAGAATTAAGGGAAACGGGTTATGCCATTGTGTTCGTCTCGGAAATCGGGTTGAGATAGAGTCCGAGTTTGCGTGAATTGGACTTCGTATGAAGAAGTTACGGCGATAGGAAGTTTCATAAAATTCAAATTTAAATTCAAAATCGAATTCAGACTCAGAACTGGGCAGGGCGGGAAATTTCCCGCCCCAGGCCAGGTCGACCAGGGAGTCGACCCTAGTGTTGACCTCCCCTATAGGGCGACCTGGGGGTCAACCTACCCCCCTCAGGCAGATCTGAATTAAAGCCCAACTTGACTTGATGCTGAGTCATTAGGGCTGAGTTGGCTGTTTGGACGGTTCAGGTTGCTTCTAGGTTGATCGGATGACCTAAATTAATCCTAAACTCTATATAAACACATGTAGACTCAAACCCTAAACCTAATCAAAATTAAATCAATGACCGTCATGCTGTCTCTCCAAGACCTAGAGTAGCCGCCACCAATTAGAAGCGAAGCAAAGCAACAATTCAACAACGAATCAACATTAACTCAATTCAATTCTAACCTAATCTCAACAACGAATTCATCTACATCAAAGGAGCGCTAATCAAATCCAGAATACAGATCCCATAACTCAAGACCTTCTCTAAGTTTTGAATTCAATTCCTTTAACAAGATAATTAAAAAGTTAATTAGGTTGAGTTGTGAATTGGGTAATAAGTCTATGGTTATGAATCTACGAAAAATGTAATATTGATTATGCTAGTTGTTCATGATGTTGGTTCATATGCTAGTTTTGGTTAACTTGTGTTAGTGAATCCCTTTTATATGCCCAATCACCTATGCCTATTCTATGACACCAATTATATGCAAGTTGGGATGTAGATTATATGTTATTTGTTATGTGAATCATATGCTAGTTTGTTCATATGCAAGTTTAGGTCCTAATTGGATTCATATATATATATATATATATATATATATATATATATATATGCAAGTTCACCCCTTTATGTTTAGATCTATGACGTACATAGTTTATGCAAGTATGTGACTATTGCCTATGCAAGTTTTGGTTGAAAACCCCTATTCATACATGCAAGTTCACACCTTTATGCTTAGGTCTATATTTAGACCCATGACAATATATAAGTTATGCAAGTTCATGTTCATTATGTCCCTTTTGCCTATGCAAGTAATTAGCTATGTTGGCTTATTTTCTGTGTTATGCAAATTGTGTGGTTTCCTCTCTTTTATGAGTTATACCATTTGCAGATTTAACATATATTTTATGTTAAGCGGACGAACGACGGGGGGACAAGGGGATAATGTTGAATACGCATAATTGGCATGTAATGGCCTTAAAAGGCATATTATAATTTAAGACTATAATTGGTATGACTTGTATACCTGACATCTATGGACATAATTTAGGTGACAATTATGGACATAAGATAATTTGGAATTTATTTACATATTGGAATAGGGATAATTAAAATTGGGGAAAAAGGATTATGCATAATAATCAACGCCTAAGACAGTTGGACTCGTTTGTGGTGTAAGACTGCACGGACCCGCCCGGCAAATCCAGCAACCACAAACGGTAGCCCAATGTGAGATGTCATAGGCTCAAATTAAATGCGTAACAATTGTATGGGCATGAGGTTAGGCCCATTTGTGGTGTAAGACTGGTCGGACCCGCCCGACAAATCTAGCAACCACAAAGGGTGGCCTAATGTGAGAGGTCCTACAGGGTTACGGTAGTAATAAATTAAGTAAAACTTAACCAAAATAAACATGTGGTGGGACATAGGCGTTAAGTGGGTGACATGTGGAAATACGAATAGAAATACTTAACCAAATTGAAACATGTAAGTGGACATGGATAATAAGGGGTTAAGTGGGAAATTCTAGAGGGGACCAAGCATAGGTGGAAATCTCGAGTCAAGTATGGGGGCCCTTTTCAGACTAGTAGCCCATTAAGTATCTTTGTGAGCTCGACCCAAGTCGAGGACGGGACGCGCATACTGGGTCTGATTGTTAGAGGTCAAAACGGGTTAGGGGTGGCAACGCAAGTCCGACGGGGTCATGTGCGTGCGTGGGCCCGGGCTGGTTGGTAAGTCGTTGTTGCATCATGTAGGAATAAGCCGTGCACCTTTAGCTGTATCGGGTTGCCACTTCGGGGAATGGTACACCCCACTGTGGGGCCAGCACGGGTATCTACGAGTTAGGGAGCCGATCACATGGGGGTAGTGGGTACACCTAGTGGAGATAGGGGCAGGCGACACCTATGTAGAAAGCTAGTGGTACACTAAACTACCAATTTGATTACTAAGTTTAGTGGGTGGGATCAACTTTTAGGGTGACTGGTGTGGTGCAGTGTAGTAATTATCCTATAGCGATTAGGTGCGCAGTTAGAGTTATCTTGTTTATCTTGATTTCTTTGTCTTGCCCAATTGTTTCACAGTCATTTCCTTATTTTCCAGTTTATACCTTATCTTAGTTACTTTAATAATTATATTGTTTAAGTTATCGGACTCGCCAGACTTTATGTCTGACCCCCTTTGTTTCCACCTCTTTTCTTCCTTCCCCCCCAGGTTCTCAGGGTGGGCCTAGTACTAGTGGAGCTTGATTTGGATCGCTTTCTCTCTCTTTTTGGAAGCTCTTGGATTTGCTGAAGTAAAGTTCAGCTCTTTTTATTTTTGGCTATTTTACGTCGGGGTTATGTCTTTTATTTCATGTACTCAGAAACTTATTTGTCAAGATGGATAATAAGTGTATTTGGTCTTTGGTAGTTGGTCTTGATGTTGTGGTAACCAAACTATATCTCCGCTACAATAAAATTTGTTTTTAATTATTTATTTATTTTTCTTTACAAGTACCAATATCTGTATCTATCTTGTTTACTTTTCTGTTATATATACACAACAAACGCTCCATCAAAGTTAAGGCATTCCCCTTGTGAGTGACCTTAATGGAGGCGGGGTGTCACAGATTGTTTCTTCTTCTTCTTTTATTTTATTTTATTTTAGGAGGACAGTGATTTTAATTCTGCGAATGAGGAAAAAGAAATGAGTTCGGTTTTATCATTTAGAGGGAAAACAAAATGAGTGGAATGGAAGAATGCCACGGTTTTGTTTTAGTTTGTGGACATAGAAGAAGCACGGTTTTGTTTTAGTTTGATTATAATCGTTATCATTTAATTTAAATTATCACTTTGATTCCAAACTCTTATTTGAGCCCAACAACAGGCCATCCTAGGGTTAAACCACTATTCTGAACACGCTGGGACCAGGTTCGAAGCCTCATTCGATCATCTGGAGTAGATCTAAATTTAAATCGATATAAATTAAAATCACAACAAATAAATTCTTCAAAAATAAATAAATATTATTATTCTAATTCAAAACGTATTTTGCATTGATCGTCTGAACTATTTTGATTCAGTTTCGGTACTGTTTAAAATATTCGAATTTAATTATATTTCGAATTACGATAATTCGATATATATATTCTAAATTAAATTATATTCGATTATTAAATTGACAACTCAATATAAATATTCCTTTATATTCTCAATTAAATATTTAAAATCATGTTAAAAATTTAAAATTAACCGTTCAAATATCCAAGTCGTTACATTGCGTTGTTCACAGATCATAAGTCTCTTATGTATTTGTTTTCTCAAAGAGACTTGAACCTTTGACAACAGAGATGGATGGAATATCTTGCATCTTTTGATTTCTCCATTCAGTATAACCCTAGTAAGGACAACATCGTGGTCGACGCTTTGAGTCGGAAACGTGTTGTCCATAGTGCAATCATCGAATGTAGACAGTTAAAGTACTTTCTTGTTTCAATTGCAACCACCGTATAAGGCAGCTCAAGGATTTCTTGGAGCTATGGAGATAAAGCCAGTTCTGAAGAAAAGGATCAAGAGTGAGCAAGACCATGATGATGAGTTAAATGTGTTAAAGGGAAAATTTTCTAGGGGAGAATCCTTCCCTTATTCTAGTAGATATTCTATCGATGATAGTGGTAGCTTGAGGTGAGATGGTCGGATTTGTGTCCTTAGGAGTGTAGATCGTAGGAAAGAGATTCTTGAAGAATGCAATAGGTCAGGATGACCATACACCACGGAGGTGAAAAAATGTTCTGGGACGTGAAGATAAGCTTTTATTGGGGAGGAACGAAAATAGACGTGGAAGAGTTTGTTTGAAGGTGTTTAACTTATCAAAGAGTGAAGGAGCAATGGAAGCCCAGAGGACTTTTGTTACCTTTGGAAGTTCCCACTTGGAAATGGGAACACATTTCTATGGACTTTATTGATAACTTCCTAGGAGTAAGAAGGGGAATGAGACCATTTGGGTAATAGTGGAACGATTAACAAAGAGTGCCCAATTTTATTCCCATCAAGAAAAACAAAACCATAGCCATGTTAGCCCAGTTATATGCTAAATAGATTATGAGGTTGCATGGGTTCCAACTACTGTGTTCAGTGACAAAAGTCCGTTATTTACTAGCGAATTTTGGAAGAGTCTTCAAGAAGCTTTGGGAACGATCCTGAGTTTGAGTACAGCCTATCATCCACAAACAGATGGCCAGAAGGAGAGAGTCAATAGAGTTTTGGAGGATCTGCTCAGAGCTTACATAATGATTTCAGAGGAGCATGGGAGCAAAATTTACCTTTGTTTGAGTTTTCATACAATAACAGTTACTAAGTGATGATTGGTATGGCCCCCTACAAAACTTTGTATAGGCAGCCATGCAAATTGCCAACTTGTTAGTAGGAAACTACCGACAAGATTTCACTCAGCCTAGACCTTATTCGTGAGTCCATGGAGATCATCGCTTTGATTCGGCACAGGATGAAGGCTGCCCAAGACCAATAGAAGTCATACACATATTGGAGGAGGAATGAATTAGAATTTGATGTTCAATACTTGGCATTTGTTAAGGTTTCTCCTCTCAAGAAGACAGTTCTGGATGGGAAGACTGGGAAGTTAGCTCCTAGGCTTATTGGGCCTTTTTAAACTTTGGATAGGATTGGGAAGATGGCTTATCGTGTGGAGCTTCTTGAGCGTTCATCAGGGGACCACAATGTTTTCCATGTTTCTCATCTTTGCAAATGCCTTCATGATTCAACCAACAGACTCGAGCTTAATGATATTAGGGACATAGGAAGCTTCAAGTTAGAGTCTAGGGTGCCCTGTGCCATCGTAAAGATTCTGGAGCATGGAATCAAATGACTCCACAACAGGTTTATTTGCTTAATCCGTGTTAAGTGGGGAGATAACCTACGAAAAGCATTTGGGAAACTGAGGAGAAGATTAAGCTCACTCATCCAGAGCTTTTCTCGAGTAAATATTTTCCTAATTTCTCATATATTTTTTGTTGCATTGTGGTTGCTAGACTAGATGGTAGAAGATGGCTGTAACAGAGTGCTTTGCATACATATTGCATCACTTATAACACATACACGCCGGGACTGAGCTCATTATTAGCAATATTGTAGTACATAATCACTGAGTTATGGATGTATATGGATGTTTATAAAATAACATAGGTGTACAACATGGTTTCTTAGAGCGAGTTGTGTTCTTCACCCTTTTAAAAGATTTCGGGACGAAATCTTTAATAAGAGAGGAGAATGTAACACCATGTAAAATTATACTTAAATTAGACATAAGTTAATTAAATTTAAAACAATTAATAATAATTAAATGGGCTAAAAATGAAATTTGAACAAATAGGAATTGGACCACGAAAGTATTATGGTTGCGTTCGTGGCGAGATTCCGATCTGTTTTCATATTTATTTACTGGAAACGAAGTACATATGCAAAAAATATTAATAAATTAAGTTGTGTGAATATATTAACCTACAAAGTTTGAATTTCAAATAAATAAATACACAATCCCGAAATATATTAATTTGAATAAGCATGGAAAGAATATCCCTTTTAAATTCAAACTTGTGTTTATATATTTATACGCAATGGGGACAAGAATAATTAAATTAAGGTAAAAAATAAATCAACGAACAAATAAAAAGAAACGTACAGGAGAATTCTTCTCATGGGCTCGACCCCAAAAGGGGGGTCGGACTCCCTGTAGAAAGGAATCTATTTCCCTCCTGTAAGAGATCCCAGTAAGGGTTATTTTGAAGAGGGATTTATTTATATTTTATATCAAACGGGAAGCTTAAATTTAACCTATTGAATCTAAGGCTTATATACACGATGTTAGCTATAAATATACCCCTCAACCCTCGCTCAAAACCCTACAACCATTCTTCTCCAAGCCTCCATGATGCCTTTCTACCATCTCTAATTCCAGAAAAGAAAAAGGGTTTAGGTTTTCTTCTATCTCCCTAACTTATTCTATCTCCTCTATTATATTCTAACAAAGATTTATATTTATTCTAGAATTTTGATTCATGTATATAAGATTGTAATATTTGATTCTTATACATATACATATATATTTTTGAATGGTTGGAGCATTATTGTTTACGAAGGCCAAATCCAAATCTTATTCTACTCAACTCTGTTGTTACTCTCTGTTATAGCAATGTGAGTGGAATCCATCTAAGTTTACTATTTTCCTATAATTTGTTATATAAGACTTATATTTTCCTAGGAAGGTTTGAGTTCATGTGGAAAGAACACAACATTAAAACGCCTTAAATCTTCTATTTTTTATGTTTTTACGATGGAATGTTCAATCTGTTTATATATATATATATATACACATATATTTTTGAATTATTGTAATAATACAATGGGAGCATGTGATGTTGTATAATTATCCATATTAGACAGATTTATCTTATTTCATTTTTTTGTAAATTCATATGTGTGGTTTTGTTGCAAAAGGTTAATATTTGGAGAAATTGAAAATTTGAATAGTTTTAAATCTCTATTTTCTAAATGGAGCATCTGAATGTATTATTTACAAGATTTCAAAATATTAAGGTTTTGTTTATAAACTTTCATAAGAAGGTGAATATGTTCTTGAATAGAAATTATATATGTATATGTTGATGTATGACACTTTGTTCATCTTTTATTGTTGAAATAATCAAGTCAAACCGAGGTTACAAGTTTTGTGTTGATATTGTTGTTTTTCTCATTTTTATTGTTACATGTTAATATGTACATTTATGCCATGATTGAAGGGAATATGGAAAATAACTTGTACACCTTTAAATTTGATTAGGGATTGACATTTCAAACGTAGTTAGACGTTAATCTCGTTCGTTTAATTTACATCTCTGTTAAGGTCTATGAATGAAGATTGATCATCCTTAATAGAAACCCAACTTGTGTATTGAAAAGGATAGACAAAGTTCAATGGGTACCAACAAGTTAAGAGTATGATTATGGAACACTAAATCAATTATCCCATAGTACTTAGTGTTGGATTCTGCATGAACAAAGGATGGATACATATCCTTAATAAGTCTGGAAACCTTAAAAGGTGTCTCGCAGGAACACCTTAAGAGACTTACCTATATGAGTATAGAAATCAGGTCGTTTCCTAGGAAAGTAAGACCGCTTTCTAAAGTAGGCTCATGAACTAGGATTAAAGCACATGGCCATTAACGTGCTGAGCAATACAGAACACTGTAACTAAGGAAATCAACATGTGTGATTGTTCCGGTGTTATCATTAAGGGATACTTGGTTTAAGATTCATTCACCATGGAATCTCGACAGAGCTTTGAATGATTTACACTAAGTAAAGGTTCAAATCCAAAAGATACCTTTTATTTATGTGTTGTTTCCACGACGATGCAAAATTTGATCTTAGAACTACATAGGCTTGATCCCACTTGGGTATGTAGGAAGTCACACTAGTGATACAGCCGTCCACTTTAATTATTTTCTTTATTTTGAAAATTGGGGGAGATTGTTGTGAATTTTCAAAAAACCTTTATTTTGGGGGGTTTGTTTTTGAAGAGATAATAAAGAAGAAAGGAGGAATGGGAAATGATCTTTGTCCCACATCATGAAATGGACAAAGAATTCTCTCTATATATGTAAAAGCCCTATGTATCATATCAAAAGAGAGAAGAGAAGGGAGAGATGAGGCAATGCATGAACATGGAATGCACATTAATATTTAAATGGTCAAAAGATGAGACTTGGGCCTTGGGGCTCTTGGGGTATCATGATCTGATGGGCTGACAGATGCCAATGGGCTTGCTGCGCTACAGACCGTTGTAGTTTTGAATTACACGCGCATATTTTAACGCTTCGAAACTGTTGCAGATGAACAGACACATCCTTTGAATCTACAACATTTCGGGAACGTTGCAAGATAAGGGATGCGATCGTTACAAACCGTCGCGTTGCTTGGCCAAAAGACACCTCTCCGCTGCTTATAAATACCAACGCAGCAAAATGTTTCGAACAACTGAGTAATTCTTCTTCTTCCTCCCGAGTCTGCAACGTCCAGAAAGCAATTCAAACGCTCAAAATTTGTGACGCCTGAAAGGTGTTGCAAAATCCAGAATGTTGCAGATTTCAACTTCTTCTTCTACTCTTCTGTCTCTACAATAACTGCATCATCATAAAATTATAATCAGAGTGTTCTTGATCGGATCAAAGCCGTACAAACTTTAAATCTGATTTTGTTGTTCCAAGGCTTTATTGAATCATGAAAGTCAATAGTTTGTTAATCTGTTTGTACTTGGTGGATTGAACTATTGTCTAAAACAATTTGCTCTGCAAATCCTTAAAGTATGAAGTATGGCATTTATTCTCCTCCAAAAGCGTCTCAAACCACAAAATCCTTAACAATGTGTACAGATCACCGACGTATCCATTGGTGGGGAATAACTCTTTCGACAAGAAATTTTGATTAGGCGAGACACTTTAGAAACTAGTTGAAACAATGTTTTTATTGCCCACTCAATAAGCAATGTAAATGCCTACTTTTCTACTCCAATCATGTACATATTATTGACATAGTACTATACTTAACACATGGATAATTTTGAAGGTTGCAAAATATGGTCGTTTTGTTATGTTATAGTCCCGTTTTTACTTGTTTAAGTTGATATGTGCTGTGTAATCCAGCATTGTTCCAACCTGATAGGATCTATAGTAATGTGTTGGAACAGTTTTGTCCTTTAAGAAGCATTATCCCAGTGTATGATGGACCACTTATCAGCATTATGAACCACATTTATATCCACACACATATTTTGGTTCATCTACCACACGGAAGACTCATTCATGACCTATAGCCATTTGAGAATATATCTATACCCTAGCCAAAGCTTTATGAGTCTATTTCATTAATCTGATATAATTCTTTAACCCTGCAGATTATATTAAAACCTATTTCTATGCTCTATTAGAATTCTGATTTCTCGGTGCGGAATGATTTTTCTATCAATTAAAAAACCTTTGAATTATATAATAATAAATACCATAGGTGCATAACATATATTTGTTAGATGTATGCGAGCACAAGTAAATGCGATAGGTAAAAAAAATACTTAGTCGGATTAAACCAAAGATTTTGAATATGCTATTACCTAAAAATTATTTAAAAATAAGATAAAATTTGAAGTAAATTATGAGATCAGAAAGCTAATTTAAAGCCAAATCCCTTCTCAATAATAACAAAATTTAACATAAAATAAACTTATGATCTCTATTTTTAATCATTTGTGAAATTGAAGGATGTATTTATCATAGGGACATTTTAACTAATTTCCTATAAACTTTAAAAACAAGCAAACCAATTTTGCCAAAAAAATATGTAAATTAGGTCTTTTATTCCGAAAATCAACAAAAAAACATAAAAAACATGTAAAAACTTCTGAATTTAAAAGTTTGTTTCAATTTAGATTTATCTTCATTACTATATCTGAAAAATAAATAAAAAGGTGGATGAAAACAAAAATGGTAAACAATAAGGTATGGGAAATCTTGCACAAATGTATGCAGTTATTCCAAGTGTTGCATATGGACACACAATTATAGCTAATAATTGCATATTTTATGCAATTTCGAAGAATATTTCATAATTTAAAAAAATTAAAATTTTATTCAACTTCATATTTATTGTCGAAAAAACAAGAAAACTTAATGCAAAACGGATACAAAACAAAATAGACTGCTCTAGTGGAAAACCGCAGAAAAATTTGCAAGTTTATAGAATAATTACGAGAAATCCTGTTTTCCACAAAAAAAAATCGGCAAATGTTAGCTGACTGAGTGAATATTTACAAATATATCTATAATTTTTAAGTGAATTCTTACCTATGTATATGCAATATTTCTCAATAAGTTCCTAAATTTTGTACATATTCTTTTTTTGGTTACATAACTTTTTTTTGAAAATTGGTTAGTATGCCAACATGATGGTCAGAGTAGGCATCGAAATTCTGACCTCTTATTAGATAGTTACTTGGATTTAGTATTTATAATTCTATGATTTCTTTAAAGAAATGGAACAAAAAAGCGTGAAACAAATTCACAAACTGTAAAATAAATCTCGGAACCGGCTTTACGTTTCTCGTTTGCACAAGGATTCACTTTGAATCATGTTTGGTATTAGGGATGTGTGCCTAATATTCATTTTGTTATAGGTATAACCTAATTATGTGATTAGCTAAAACAACATAAACCACTGAACAATAATACACCATTTAAACCACTTTTGAACTCTCATGAAAAATGAAAGGAAACAAAAAATAAAATCCAGTATAAGCATGATTTGTTTACTATTGAACTAGTAACATAAAGCATTAATTTTTTATTCTATTTTCACTTTAATATCAAATCATGTTTATATTAAGATGCAAATAATATTTTAATTTGATTGAGCATAACCTATTCATTATGAGCAATGTAGGCTATCGATTTCATTAGTAAGCAACAAACTTATATTAACTATAATTCTCGCAAATATTTTATATTAGGACAGTCAGAACCCCTTGAAAGTGTCAATGTTTTACAACGGGTGTAACACCCCACCTCCGCCAATGCCACTCTTGCAAGGACATTAGCTTTGGAGGGGCGTTAAACAAGTTAAACATGCATGCAGATATCACAAGACAGAACATATAAGTAAAACAGAGTAGTAAAGCTGCGGATAAAACTTAGCATTTCAAAACCATAGTCATGTTACAACAAAGTACTTGGTCATTATTTTCCAACAACAAAGTCTAGATAAAAGCATAAACTGAAAAACTGATATACATAAAGTACTATCCCCAAAATGAAGTGATAAACCATAGCTAGCTCAATGTCCAAAACCGTACATGAGCAAATCCAGTAAGCAAGCTGTAAAGATCCAAGCTAAGCTCCAATGTTCCCACCCTGAGAACCTGAGGGGGGGAAACGGAAGAAAAGAGGCGAAAGAAAACAGGTCAGTCAAAAGGACTGGTAAGCCCTACTACTATCTGTCTATGAACTAGTAAAGTTAAATGGCATGAGAAGCTGAGATGAACATAAGGATAACAACATACTGGCATGGTGATTAACTAACAAGATAGATAAAGGTGTCATCGCATAATCAAGGTTAATTTTTGCACCACGGGTGTACTAGCATTCTAACATGTCAAGTAAAAACAAGAATTGATCCCTTGGCCCAAGCTTGGCCCAACATCATGAGGTGACCTAAATCAAGGTCCAACTACTCGGTCTAGTCGATCGGCTCCCTATAATCCTAACTCGTCAAGTGTCGGTGTCATGCGGCTTAATCATGTAATATAGTTGACTGTGCAGGGTCCACCCTAAGGTGTATCAGGTCCTATGGTGTAACCCTCTGACACCATACCGTGATGCACAGTCCAAACCTACCGGTGCCCGTGTTCAACTCCGGACTTAATGTGCACGACCATGGTCCGCCTGAACAACCGGGGCATCATTCAGCCGTCTCTTTTGGTCTCTTACAATCAGCCCAGTAATCGTGCCCTACCCTAGCCTAGTCCTAGGGTCTTATGATACTACCAAGGAGGTTACTGCTGAAAAGGACCACGCAACTAGGGTTTCTTAACGGGTTAAATGTGGTTAACCCGATCCACACGTGGATTAAATTGGTTAAGAGTACCCAAGGCTCCTAACTTAACCTCGATTAATCCATCAAGCCCAAATTAGTTAAGTATTAAGTGGACCATGACTTAACCCTAATCAGGAGACATTCATTAACTTAATGTGCTTTAACCTCTCACATTAGACCTTGTTGTGGTTACTAGTTAAGCCGGGCGGGTCCGGGTAGCTTTACACCACAACCTGGTCTAACCTCGGGTTCGTGCACAACATGACCAACTTCTCACATTGGGTCCTATTGTTTGTAGCCACTAGTTAAGCCGGGCGGGTCCGGGTAGATTTATGCTACAAACTCAACCCAACCTCGAGTTGGCCACACTCATATTTTCTAAGTGTCATGTCCATTATGTTTCCAAAACATAATTACAAGTTAACATATCACGTTATGTTATAAAAACCATGTTCATGTCATTATGTTACCCAACCCCAACGTAATCCCATCGTTTACATAATCGCAACAACGCATAAAGGATAAAATAGGGAACTTGGCATAATCATGACAAAAAGGTGTTGAAGCCACAAGTTTAACATGTTGGCATATGAGATGTACATATGTTCATATACTTGCATATTGCATTATTAGGCTTCAAAAGCATGCATAAAACCAAACTTAGCATATGAGTGATACATGGTGATAAATAACATGTAGAAGTTGCTAGAAGTTCGCATTTGGCCTCACATGCAAGTTATCATAAGGGATATGATAACTTTCATGTTGCCAAAATGCAACCTTTAACATAAAGCTTGAAGCATTAAGGTCATAAACTCAAGTTTAACTCGCATAACATGATAACATGATCAACCCAAACTTGCATAACATGATAACATGATCAACCCAAACTTGCATAACATGATAACATGATCAACCCAAACTTGCATAACATGATGACATGATCAACCCAAACTTGCATAACATGGCAACATGTGTCATACATAACTTGCATAATGATCAACCAAACTTGCATATAATGATCAACCAAACTTGCATATAATGCTCAACCAAACTTGCATCATTCATTTAACTTTAGAGTTCAATAAAAAGAAAGTAGAAAAGGGCTTGCTACGCTATGAAGACACAAATGAATATTTATTATAAAGATTGAGACGAAGCCCTTATGCAAGCACCAAAATATGAAAGCCCCAATTGAAAAACCCTTGCGCCAAATCAATAAAAATCCTTGCTTTGAAATAGAAATGTTGCAACTTGACTTGAATGCAAACTAAGAACACTCATACAAATTTGAAAGCACTTGTATGAACTCACAATCTCTCATAGAAATAGGCTTAGGAATTTTAGCATGAGAGTGGAGGCCATGAGAGGAACAAATTCGACATAGTTTAGTTGTAGGATTGAATAATGGTAATTTAGGCTAGGTTTAGGGGTCTTTTTATAGAGGATTAGGATAGTATTAGCCATAGGATTAACCCTAGATTCAATCCAAGCCATCAAAGCATGTCTTGGGGAAGAAGTCAAGAGTAGGAACCATCTAGGGCCTTTAGATTAAAGCTGAACCATGAGAACCATTCAAATGCAAAATCTGCATTTGAGCGAATCAGCCCACGGGTTGACTGCCAAACACCCTGGATTAACCCCTAGTCGACCCAGCGGGCTTGGGTCGACCTCAAAAATCGGTCGGTTCGGTTATTCCCCTCTCCCAATTCGCTGTTTTGAACATTTTTGCATATTTATTTATTTAATTTTCAAATATATATATATATATCAATATATATATATTTCTCTGCGCAATCCATTTCACTTAATTA
>JASFAX010001110.1:0-52930 GCA_030737875.1 Allium sativum | reverse complement strand
GAAGTTTTGGATGTCTTTGCTACCCTTGGCTTAAACCCTACAATTCTCACAAATTTGAACTCAAATCTCGACCATATATTTTTGTTGGTTATTCACCTACTCAAAATGCATATTACTGTCTCAAATTAAAAACTAATCGTGTTTATGTTTCTCGTCATGTTCACTTCAAAGAGAACATTTCTCCTTTTTCTAAACTTAAAAATTCCAATGCCTCCTTATCTGACCTAGTGGAACAATGGGTACCTCTCACATTATCTATATTATCAAATACTCAATCTTATTCCTCTCATTCATTGCAAACTAACTCTCCTTCCAGCACACCTCCTACCTCATTCCCCGCTTCACCCGTTTCATCTCCTATGTCCGCAACAAACTCATATCAACCTCCTAATACCACTGCTGAGGTTTCCTCTACTTCATCTCAGTCAAACCTCGATATATCCACATCTATAAATTCAACACCCAACAATTATGTATGTTTTCCTCAAATAACCACAAGACTTCAACATGGCATTAGGAAACCAATTAGTAAACTGAATTTAAATGCGGAGGTCCATGAAATGAAGATCCCAAAAAATATCACACAAGCGTTAAAAATCCCTGTTTGGCGTAAAGCTATGGATGAAGAGATTAATGCATTGGTGAAAAATAGAACTTGGGATCTTGTACCTTCATCTATGTCACAAAATGTAGTGGGATGCAAATGGTTTTTTCGAATTAAAAAGACTAAGGATGGTGACATTATTCAGTATAAGGCTCGTTATGTTGCAAGAGGTTTTAATCAGAGAGCTGGCATTGACTACGGTGAGAATTTTAGCCCCGTAGTTAAACCTGCCACGGTTCGTCTTGTGCTCTCACTTGCGGTTAGTCAAGGTTGCTCATTGCGCCAACTTGACATAAACAATGCTTTTCTACATGGCACACTCGCTGAAGATGTATACACCATACAACCTCCTGGCTACACAGATCATATACATCCAACACATGTATATAAATTAAAAAAGGGACTGTATGGATTAAAACAAGCTCCAAGAGCTTAGTATAAAGAATTACGAGAATATTTAATGAAGTTGGGCTTCAAGAATACGGTCTTTGATTCATCCTTGTTCACATTGCAAAAAAATGGTGATATCATTTATCTGTTGGTTCATGTGGATGATATTATTATTACAAGTAATGCAACCCATGCACTGGAAGCTTTTATAAAAAAATTGGTGACACGTTTCTCACTCAAAGACCTTGGAGAATTGTCTTACTTCCTGGGAGTAGAAGTAATGCCTCATCCAAAAGGTATTTTCTTGAGCCAAAAGAGGTATATTGCTGATATTTTGTGCAAAGATAATATGGACGATGCAAAACCAGTTGCAACCCCATTAGCATCTCATCCTCCATTAACTATACACGGAAATCTTCTCAATGATCCTACAAAATATGGTACTTTGATAGGAAGTTTGTAATATTTAATTCTACAGGGCCTGATGTGGCATTCGCAGTGAACAAGTTAGCTCAATACATGCAGCATCCAACTGAGGAACACATGCAATCTCTACATTGTCTTCTTTGGTATCTAAGCGGTATATCTAATATGGGTTTAATTATACACAAAGATTCACCTCTCACTCTCCATGCTTATTCTAATGCGAATTGGGCTCGTGACAAAGACGACTACATTTCTACAATAGCATATATACTCTATTTAGGTAAGAATCCTATCTCCTGGACCTCAAAGAAGCAGCGTACAAGAGCTAGATCATCTACCGAGGCTGAGTACAGGGCAGTGGCAAATGCTGCTGCCAAAATTCTTTGGGTAGGAAATTTATTCAAGGAGCTTGGTCATAACCTCACTCTCGTGCCAGTCATCTATTGCGGTAATGCTGGAGCTACATATATGAGTGCTAATCCGGTTTTTCATTCAAAAATGAAGCATCTAGGATTAGATTACCATTTTGTCAGAGAAAATGTGCAATATGGAAATTTGAGAGTCACTTACATCTCCACTAATGATGTAACAACCCGGAAAATCAAAACCAATTTAAAAATTTTATTTTGGACAATTTTATTTATCTGAATCGATGTTAGAATATGAATATTTATTTTAATTATAAAAGGAATTGAAAATGGCATGGTAGTTTGAAAATTGGATTTTAAATTTCAAATGAATGTACAGGATTCAAAATAAACCGGATTTTAGCAAAACCAAAAATATTTGAATCTATTTGAGAATATATTTCCAACGAATCCGAAAAATTGGAATTTCATAGCGGGAATAAAAAGTTATGCCCAGTTGAAATTTCAGAATAGTCGCTATGGAAAATATAGCCCTTAAAAATGGAAATTTTGCAAACGACCTCCATTTTCGAGGAAACCACTTTTGTTGGACCGGGATGTCAAGTTATTGCTAAATTCCAAAATTCATAATTTTCTGAATCAATATGTGAGCGTGGCAAAAAAAAAACATGTTTTGACAGTTTTAGTCAATTTGGATCGACCAGAAAATGGCCATTTTTCAAACGGTCTCCAAATTTGACGAAATTAGTTTTGTTAAGAGCGCATCGTCAATACGAAGGTAGAAATATATTTTTTTTGGAATTTTCAGAGTCAGTATGTGGCCCTAGTAAATTAAAATGTGCGTTAAAATTAAATATATAGATTTATATTTTAATTTCAATCAAAACTGATCGCAAATGTCGAATTGGATTGCCGGACATATCTCATTGTGTTCTGAACGGGGGTAATTAGTTTGGGGTGACAGTCACTCGGTTCGATTCGGAGTCAGAAGGAAAATTGCACATTATTATATTAAATATAAATATTTAAATAGGCCAAGCCCTTTTCCCTTCATCACCTAGTCAACCCCCCCATTCACTTAGAAATCGAGATTCAGAAAAGAAAAAAAACGACGTTCTCCCTTCCACCGCACCACCAACCCCATTGCCCCCTCCCCGGCGGCTTGTGCCACCCCCGTCGCCGCCAGATCCGCTGCCGCCATCCTCCATAATAGCCGCGACCTCCTCCCCCTTTCCCCCTTGCTTCTCCTTCTTTGCAAAACCCTGAGGTCGCCGCCATTGGCCAACCACCCACTGTCGACGCCCTTGACCGCCACCCACGACCTCTGGCACCCTCCCCGAGACTCCTCTGACCCCAGTCAGCATGTGGGACCCCCCCTAGTGGCAAAGCTCTGATTTTGACGATGAATGTGAGTTTTTCCCCTTTTAATTATATGAAGTGATTAGTTTTTCTTTGTATGTTGATTTGAATATAAAGATTTGAATTTTATATAAAGGTTTGAGAATAAAGATGTGAATTTTATATACATGATTTGAGTATAAAAATACAATTTTTATATATGTAATGAAAGTATGAAAATACGATTTTTATACATGTAAGGGCGTTGTAAATATACGATTTTTATGTCGTGAAAATATATGATTTTTACTATATAAAAGATATGATTTTTATGTTATAAAGATACGAGTTTTAATTAAATAAAGATTATATTTTTATAAAGGAGTAGCGAAGATAAAAATTCGATTTTTATTCATATGAAGTAGCGATAAAAATATAATTTTTATTGTTTGGGTAGCGATATAAAAATGCGATATTTATATATAGATCGTTGAGATAAAAATGAATTTTTTTATAATATAAACATCATAATAAAAATGTGATTTTTATTATGAACAGCGAGAAAAAGAGTGCGATGGAACTGATTGAAAGCCGAACGAAATCCAGACCATTCAGAAATAGAGAATGACAAAGTGGAACCCAAAGGTGAGAACTCCTCACTTTTTTTAATTTTATTTCTAGTTAAAATATTTACTAGGATGCAGACGGTGCTTAGCAGCACCCGACACCCATCGTCCACGGACCATGGATGACTTGTTTGTTTGATTGATTGTGTTGTGAAAATTGATTGTGTGTTGTGGAATGGAATAAAATATTTTGTGGTTAAAAATATAATTTTTAACGTGTATATGAATAAATAAATATTTACAAACAAATTGGACGATTTGTTTATGTACACACATTTGACTGATATGGATTGGGATGATAAATTTTACACATCGCCCAACAACACAAATAAAACCTATGTTTGATTGTTTGAAACCCCACACAGGTATTGGGATGCTATTGGACATACGCTAGTCCCAATATTTAGTTGTATGTCAATTGATTGGTTGACAGACTATTATAAGCATTAAATATTTATATTTGATGCTTATGCAGTGTAGAATGCACTTTGGATGATGGTTGACTGTGTTTGATTGTTGTTGTGTACATGTGGTGTATGAAATCTATATAATCACATTATATGGTATTTGAATGTGTCTGATTCCATTTCAGAAAGAATGAATATTTTAAAATAACGAATATTTTTAAATAATATTCAGAAAAGAATCAAAATATGATTTTAATGTCCGATTTGGGATGGACACGAAAATATTTAAATATATAAAGCCGTGTTGATTAGATTAACGCCATTTTGACGTAAACAATATTTATATCGATTTTATTCATTTTTATAATGAATATCGAAAAGGAATTGATTTCAAAATCTAATGTTTTGAAAATATTATCATTTATATATCGATGATATGGAATATTCAATTTTGATTTGAAATTGAATATGAAGTTGAAATCGTTTTGAAAACGAATTTATAATGATTTATTTAACACATTTTAAATGGAAATCAACATAATATATATATTATATATATATATAATATAATGGCTGAATAGAACGCGCCGCGCTGCGGCTGTTCGCGAATTTTGACCATTGGCTTCGAATGGAAATTACGGGAGATCCGAACGACGGATTCTCCTAAAACCGGAACCATTGGGTTCGTATCGAAAAGAGCTTTCTAACGAATATAAGAAATTAGGAATCTAATGATTGGATTTGGAATTGTGTCCAAATCAAATTTGAAAAGGTCGTTGTAAGTGCAGTTCGATGGCCGTTTATGGAAATCGACTGTATGGGCCTTGATAAAATTATTAAAAATATCAATAATTTGTGTAAAATCACGAGAAATGATTTGGAAAGAATTGGGATGAAAAATTCCATATTTGAAATAGATTTTTATTGAAATGAACTAGTTTTGAACTAGAATTATAATCCAATTATTTTTAAAATAAATAAATTGGATTTGAAATGGTTTTAAAAATAACCAGAATTTCCAATATATAAATTGGAAATGGATTTGAATCGAAATTGTCTTCGGAATATTTCGATGTTGGATTCGTGATTATACAAATATTGTTATGGAAATTTGAAAGATATATTTATATCGTTATTTCCAATAAAATATTTGTTGGTTGTAGTATTTGGTTTTGAATATAAGCCGGTATATTTTCTATTCACAGCCTTGTATTTAATATCAAATGGGATTCTGGGTTTGTCGTGAACGGTGTCTTCAGTAGCACTGTTCTTGAACCCCATGTGAAGAGAATAAATCTTTTATTTAAGATTGTTAGGGTTTCCAATTATATTTAATAATTGGAATAAAATGGAATGTGAATTGGGTTTATCATGAACTGTGTTTTTAACAACATTCGTTCTTTAACCCGATTTACAGTGAAATGTGATTTGGAATTTATAAATCTTTTGTTAATATTTAAAGGAGATTTTCCAAAGTAAGGTTTTCCAATTTAACATATTAAATTGGAATTGAATGGAATTTGATTTGGTAATAATCGAAGTAAGCTTCTGTAGAGGAAGACGGTTAATATATATGGAATTTAAAAGGCCTTGTCATTATTCCATTTATATAATCGGTTGGATATGGAAGTTTATATCGATTTGTTTTCCATGAAGATTCCATTGTTAATGGAATGTGATTTTGGGTTGTCGTGAATGGTATCTTTAATAATACTGTTTTTAGACCCAATGGAGTTAAGAAAATCAGAAATTAACTGGAGATTAGTTAAGTTGAATGGTTTCCTAGGTATTGATCTGATGTTGGTTTCGGCCTTTGGGGTTAATACTTAGGGAATTGTTCACTTGATAATTTACGGTTAAAGGCTGATGGAACGGAATGTGATTTTGGGTTTATCGTGAACCGTGTTTTAAAGGACACTAGTTCTTTAACCCAGTTAAAGACAGGAATAAAATTTTGGGTTGTCTTGAATGGTATCTTTAATCATACTGTTCTTAGACCCAATGGAGTTAAGAAAACCAGAAACTAACTGGAGATTAGTTAAATTGAATGGTTTCCTGGGTATTGATATGATGTTGGTTTTGGCCTTCAGGGTTAATACTTAGGGAATTGTTCATTTGCTAATTTACGGTTAAAGGCTGATGGAATGCAATGTGATTTTGGGTTTATCATGAACCGTGTTTTAAATGACATTGGTTCTTTGACCCAGTTAAAGACAGGATATGATTTCCCAAGTTAAACAATCATTAATATTGATTTCTGGGAAGATTAAAACCAAGTGGAGTTTTAATGCATCTTTAATTAGATTGAAATGATATCCAAAGGAAGATTAAAGAATAAATTTAAAGAATTTATCTTTGATAAAATTAATGGGAACCTTTCCCAAAGTATAAGAATATTTGAATAAAGGAATATTCTGGATTGGAATGAGGCGTATGTTGTGTTTTTATAACACTTGTTAATTATATACGCGAGTTATTCAAAAAGACCGGGTTTATCCCATTCTGAATAACTAATTCGACGATATGTCGAGGATGAAGACGGGTTGAAGACTAGAGGTTTTCACATCATTTGGATGATTACTGATGTCTTAATTAGGCTGTACACCCAAGACAAGGTAATAAGTGGTGATCGTCCAAACGTACTTGGAGATCGACCGGATATGCGAGGACCTCTCCCCTGTATTGGACATACGGGGGATGAATAAGGTGCCTCCGGTTTCGTTCAGACCCAGGATGAACTTGTAAATGGATGTGTGTCTGACATCGAATTTCATTCTGTGTGATTAATATACATTGGTTGCATAGCGTGAATTGCCTGTATGGCATGTTGAGATGCAAATGATCAAGGCTTCTGTAGAAAAGTAGAGTCTTGTGGCTGATGATTAAAGCATGACTTTGATATAGCGTAGCTTTATGTAGCGTTAATTCGCGAACCTCACACCTCGGTGTGAACCAGAAACGGGAGAGGACATCAGGGAGGGCATGCGTTTCCTTCTATCTAGGAGTGGTGTCAGCGTTTTACTAGCCGTGACATTTTACTTATGTGGATGATGGGTTGCGAGGCGCGTCGTTTATATCGGTCATTTCGTGGCCGATAATTTGGTCGGGATATGACCAGTTTACGCCCCATAGGGTGGGGAAACGCAGTGTTTAGGCATTTTAATCCACATCGAGTGGACCGGCCCTGACGATCCAAGGCTTGTCTGCGCGCTTGCCTGGGACATGGGCTAGATTGTCTCGAAGCGGTAGGGATGATCCCTTGCCTCGGTTCACAGACGAAATTCCAACTTACAATACGCGACTTTGCGGTTTTGATTGTAGAGCCTAGTATGGCGACATAGTGGCATGGGGCACTTATGCCGTCTATGATTGATACTAATGATTGAAAATTTTTTGACACTATCACTTGTAGTAATAATAAAACATGAAATTTTACATACCAAGCATTCTTGGCTATTATAAGGTAAAAACTTTATCCTCCGGCTTGCGTTGCATTGTGTGATGGGACCTGAGTCTTTTAATAGCTTCATTGTTCTTTATTTATCATTGTGTTTTTGTTTTATGCACTGGTATTCAGGGGAGGAAACCCGTTCCGTGTTATACGGCGTGGTCCCTGGATTTACCTAACTTTAAAATAAAGATTAATAACTATTTTAGTTCTCACACCAGTCACATAACTGACATGACTGACCTAGAGTTTATTGTTTTAACCTAAACTCTTGGCGCCCTTATTTTCCATGGGCAGCTAGTAGTTTTGGTTTTGCAGATTTATATTCACAGGATCCTGGCTTACAGCTGGAATGATATTCGGAAAGCTCTGTATCCGTATATTCTTTTCAGTTGTGTTTTGTATTATTTTTCCGCTACAGTAATGTATTTAAATCTCTAATGTTTATCAAATGTATATTATTTATTCATACCCTATATATTCTTGTATTTTGATGAAATTGTTGTAATAAGCAATGAAATGTTCTTCTATTTGTGTTTTGATTCGTCTTATCCTCAAAGCAATCCGTTTTTTCTCTTCTCCTCGGAGACCGGGGAGGTTCTAGGTCCTTACAAATGACCAGCTTGCGGATGCCTTCACCAAGCCACTACCACGTACCTCCTTCACAACATTGGTTAGAAAAATCAGTCTTTCATCTTGGCCACCCATTTTGAGGGGACGTGATAAGGATTGACATAATCTATGTCAATCTCTGCATATATGCTACGCCACTGAAATAAAATAAATACCATGATAAGGATTGACATGATCTATGTCAATCTCTGCATATATGGTATGCCATTGAAATAAAATAAATATCATGATAAGGATTGACACAATCTATGTCAATCTCTGCATATATGGTATGCCATTGAAATAAAATAAATATTATGATAAGGATTGACTGCACGTATTTATAACTTTATATATTTGTGATTCATGAATAAAAAAAAGTATCCTTCTCTTCAACTCTTCATCAAGGGTTGGTTAGTCTTCGTTCTGTTGTGCTTGGTTTTGGGTTTAATGCTTTTGGCTTGGGTTTTTTGACTTGAGTTTGATCTACTGGTGGTATAACTGAGTTGGTCTACCTATCATGTTTGGTGTGTTGGGGTGGAAGTGGATGTGGTATTATTATTTGGTTGTTAGGCTTGAGTTTAGGGAGGCAATTTGTTTTGGTTCAGGTTATCTTTGTTGTCTTATTCAGCTTGTCATTGCTTCAGTGGTGAGTTTGCAGCTTCGATGAAATTCAAGTGAGTTAACTGCTTTGTAGTGTGCATGAAGTGAGTTTTTGTTGTGACTGTCTGCATTAGGGTAAAGTAATTTCTCTAGTCATCTTGGCTACTGTTATTATGTGAATTCTCTTGAGGTTGTTGTAGTGGTATGTTGCTAGAGTGTCTCGTGATTGGGATTGTTGTTGCAACTTGTGTAATGTGAGTCTGAGTTTGTTGTGTTGAAATTGTATAAGATAAGTTTATCTTGTGTGATTGCCCTGGCAGCTAGTGATGTAACTGCTTTATTTCTGTTTTTCTAGTTTGATCATCGCCTTGCATGGTGTATAATTTCTTTGGCGGCGAAAATGTCCATAGCAGATAGGCAGTCTGCTTATCTCTGTATATTTTGTGTTCATTATTTGTTGTAATGAGAAAAGTGTTATAGACCAATTTAAAAATCGGTAAGCCTTTCCAAAAAAAATATTGTTGGAAGGATAACTTAAAATAATTATCTAAATTGAACTTAGTGGTTGGGTTTGAGGTAATTTCAGAATATTGGAGAAATTGTGTTATTTAATTATTTCAAATAATTAAATAAGGTGTTTGGGTGTGTACATTAAATTTTGTGGTTAAATTGTGGTAAATAAATATATGTGGATAATAAAGTTTAAGAAAACTTTATAACGTGATATTAAGATGAAATAAATACTGTAAAACTTTATTATGTTATATTTCAATATATATGTGTATAATGGATATTTGGAGTAAGTTGTGTTTTTTATAAGCATAATTGAGTTGTAACTAAAATGAAAAAAACGCTAATATTGATGGAAATCAATATTGATGTGAAAAATAAAATTTAATATGTTTACATAAGTTGACTGTTTGAAAATGTTAAGGTTTATATAATTATAATGATAAAGATGTAAATTTTGTACATATAAATGGACAAATGTGCAGTTTGTCATAAAATGAAAACTTTATATTAAAATGAACAAGTTTGCATTTAAAAAGGTGTAGAAGTATTTTTACTATGTCATATAAAATTTTAGTAAAGCAAATCTATTTTGTTTTTATGTTAATTTAATATAATATAATATGATTTATGTATTAAACCTTGCTTTTTAACCTAACATAGCGTAAGCTAAGTGTTAATAGCCTAAATTAATTACCTAAACACTAATGGACTTTGATTAAGGATTAATTTAAAGGTATTAGGAGAGGAATCGCTGGGAAATTCTTTCCATTACACACTCTTTCTCCTCCCTGAAGAATTTCTTCTCAAAAAAAAAACACAATCGTAAGAAAATAAGAAAAAACTCCTCTAAAGCCCAATCCTTCGCCCCTAAATTAAATTTAAAAGCTAAATTCGGTTGCAAATCTAAATTACTATAACATCTGCAATTTAAGTAATAAAATTATCAAAATAATTACATGAGTAACGTGTGTTTGAAATTCGAAAACGAACGCATGTTATAAAATGATCAATAAATAAAAATTTACCATTTTGCAAATAAAATACTGCAATGGTATATATATATAGAATTAAATAAAAAGAAATAGAAGAATGAATGGAAATTAATAATTGGCACGCTATAAAATAATCAGAAAATTTATCTGCACATTAATTTTATAAACAATGTGTGTTTGAATTTGACAGTAACATATTAAGAAACTTAACCATTTAATAAAATTAAAAACAGATGTGTGTGATAGAAAGTAAATAATATTGAAACGACAATATTTCCTTTAAATTGAAAATGCATGTCATAAAAGACAATAGAAAAGTAATAATGGATATAACACCAAAATTTGAAGGCATATAATTAATTTATAATGTGGACATACATGTGAAGACACGTATAAGTATATAAATATATTTAGACATAAACTATAGAAGTAACATGCAAAATAAACATGTGTCATAAATGGTTTAAAACCATGTAATAAAAGGAAGCTTAAAATAATGTTAATTAAGTAACATTTTAATTTAATTGGGTGTGCGCATATTAATAATGCGCATTTGAAATTGAAAATAAAATGTTGTTAAGATGGTAGAAATAATTGTTAAAAATAACGTTTATACGAGTTAAACACGCAAGAATTTAAAAATGACAGAAAAAAATGCATATATTGATTATGCGTTTAAATTTGAATTAAAAACACACGTCAAAATAGGAAATAATATTTAGAAATAAATAAAAATGGTTAAAGAATAATAACATTAAAAGTAAAATTTAAACACAACCAAAATCACGTAGGAAATAGACCCGATATATGATTTTTAGAAATCGTATATGGGTCGACCCACTTGAAGCATGGATCTACCCATTTCGGGCTAAGATGATGTGGTTTCATATTTTTGATGGCTTGGATTTAATGTTTGCAAAACGAACAGACGTAGTTCTTCTAGGTAGCTATAAATAAACCCTCAATGCCTTGCTTCTAACTCATATTTTCTGAGAGGGCGCCAGAGCTCTGCCATTTTTTCTCCTCCAAACTCTTTAGAAATAAATTATATTTTAGATTTAGGATTTCTGATTCAATAATTGAAGGAAAATATAGTAGATTTTAAGTGTAGATGCCCAGATCCCTTGTCCAAATAGATCTGTAAATACGAATTGAAAAGAAACAGAAAGTAAATGCAGATCCAAAACTTAGAACACAAATCCCAAGTAAATGGATTTAAATTAAATTTTATTATAATAGTGTATGATATCATTTGATTCCTGTAAAATTTATAATATGTTTTCTTCTTCCTCTTTCCCCCTTTCTGCGTCACAATATATATATATTTGTATTGAATTTTGGTTATGCGCAAAATATACATAAACCTGAAATGTTGACATATATACATACATACATATATATATATATATACACGACTAAATTATGCGCTTAATCTATACGAATGATTATAATCCTTTTTGTTTGCATGCATTGGAAAAACATAATTTAATTTGAATTATGAATAAAAGAGGAGTTGATAATTGTGGGCATGGCGTAATTAATATTGTAGACAGTAAATTTTCAGTTAAATGGTAAATCTGGGAATTTCTGTGCTAGTTGAAAAGATTATATTTCAAATTCAGAATGGAATGAATATAGAAATTGGTTTATCGAAAAAGGGACAGAACCCATTTGTATCCAAATTTACTGTAATGATGTAAAAAAAGAGAAAAATAAGTTGAAAACGGGAATTATGTATACAATTAAAACAAGAAGTCCGAAATAGCCTAGATTGATTGATTAGGAAAAAGGGAATATATTTCTGTTGTTTGGTTTGAAAAGAAATATAAAACATGATTGTAAGCATAAAAATAAATAACAGCGTGTATTAGTGTGAAATAGGGATTTAGCTGTATTGTGCACTATTCAATAGCCTTAAAAAACTGAAAGAGTTGTCTTGCAATTATGAGTTTCTATTGCAGTAATTACCTTAAGCTATGGAAATAGATTTTTGTATAGTTTTATTGATTAATAAATTAGGAATAGGTCTAATTTCCTAAAAAGTAAATTGTGAAAACAGATAGAAGAAGGGTAACATGATTGAAAGATGTTATGAAAGGTAAAAGGAATATGTGAGGTATATTATAAACCTAACATAAGCAACTTATTTGCATAAATATAAAAATTGAGAAATCATAATAAATAGACTTGGTTCATTTGGAAATATGAATAAGATAGGAATTGGTTAAAAAATAATTTGGCTTTATTATGGACATACTGACTTAAATAAGTTAAGTTACGAGCCTAAAAGGCGTTAGACTTTAATATGAAAATATTGATTTACAAAGTGTAAGTTACGAGCCTAAGATTCTATGGTAACTAGTAAAGTTGATTTATAAGTAAATAATATTTTATTAAATTGATTAATGAATATTGTAAATCAACGAAAAAGGGAAAAGTGGAACACATAATAGTAATTTAGACATAGGGTCTAACTAATATAATGATTTGCATTTGGACCAGTCCGTAGGGATGAAGAGCCCAACAGGGCAAATCATCGTAGTTGTCGAGGAGGCACGGTGGGAGCATGTCTAACTTATTCGATGGGACTGGAAGGAACTGCAACACTTCAACAAGACGTAAGGATACTCCGTGATGACCCTTTGTGGTAGGCCTAACGAAGCAGTGCCCATACTATGTTCTATAAAGTACCATCCGGTGAGTATGCCTTGGCTGCATTTATGGTTGTGGGCAACCTAAAGACTGATTGGGATTATTTTTGGATGATTCAGCGACTACCGAAGCTTCGTAGGTGTAACACCCCGTAATTTTAACAAACATTAAGATGATAAATTAAAGAATACTTAATTAAATATTGATAATTAAGTAAAACGGACTGCGCCATTGCGTTTTTCCAGGAATTCTTCTTAAGATAGACTTCGAGTTTACATAAAACGGACATCGTAGGAAGAAGATATTAAGGTTTGAAGTTTATAAGTACATATAAGCTAAATATATATAAATTAACATTCCAAAAAAGCAGAAATCGGAAGCTGGACAACGTGGGAATCAGACGTGTTGGGGGTCGACCCTAGCCCTAGGACACCATAAGTGTAACAACCCGGAAAATCAGAACCAATTTAAAATTTTTATTTGGGCTATTTTAAGGAATTTTGAATATTAAAAATGATTTATTTTAAATAATAATGACTAGAAATTTATTTTGAATAGAGTTAGAACGTATAAATTTATTTAAATCGAAGTCAGAATATATATATTTATTTTAATTATAAAAGGTATTGGAAATGGCACGGTAGTTTGAAAATTCGATTTCAAATTTCAAATGAATGTACATGATTCAAAATAAACCGGATTTTAGTAAAACCCGAAATATTTGAATCTGTTTGAAAATATCTTTCCAAGGAATGTGAAAAATCCAGACTTCATAATGGGAGTAAAAAGTTATGTCCAGTTGAAAATTCAAAATAGTCACTATGGAATTTATATAATATATAGCCCTTAAAAATAGTGATTTTCCATACGACCTCCGTTTTTGACGAAACAACTGTTTTTGGATCCGGAATGTCAAATTATCACTAGATACCAATTTTCATAATTTTTGGAGTTAATATGTGAGCATGGCGAATTTAAACGTGTTTGGTCAATTCATTTTGAATTTAATCGACTAAAAAATGACCATTTTTCAAACGGTATCCGAATTCGAGAAATTAGTTTTGATAGGACTGAATCGTCAGTCAGATTTATTTTTCTGGAATTTTTGGAGTCAGTATGTGGGCCCGGTAAATTAAAATGTAACTTGAAATCAATTTTGAATGTTATATTAATTTATATTTTAATTTTGATAAAAACCAATCGAAACAATATAGTTGGCTTATGAAACATATCCCATTATGTTCGGAATGGGGGTATTTTGCTTGAGGTAATAGTCACTGAGTCCGATTTTGTTTCGAAAGAAAATTTGACTTTTTGGAATTTAAAAATAAATAAATATATAATAACCCCCACCCCTTCTCTCTTCAGTCAATGCACCATTTCAAAATAAAAAAAACAAAAACAAAAAGGGGGAAAAACCGCCCGTCGCTTCATCGAGATCGGTCGTTGTTCCCGGCGTACCCTTCCCCATCGTCGCCCTACCACCTGCCGCTTCCCCATGGCTCCTCCGATCTTCCTCCTCCCTCTCCAACCCCGGTTCGACGTCCCTAAAGCCCCCATAGCCCAAACCCTAGCCGCCACTAACCCTAGACCCCGCCTCCGACCATTCGCCACCACCCCGACCCCCTACAGCTCCACCCTCTTGCTCCACCCCGATACCAAACCCTTCCGCCGATAGAAAAAAGTGAGTTTAGTTTTATTTTATTTATGTTATTAAAAGTATGTTTTTTATATAGATAATTTCAGAAAAGAAATATGATTTGTATATAAATAATTTAGTATAAAGATTTGACATTTTATAATAGAAAGATTTGATTTTTTATAATAGAAAGATTTGATTTTTTATAATAGAAAGATTTGATTTTTTATAACAGAAAGATTTGATTTTTTGAAAGAGAAAGATTTGATTTTTTATTAAGAAAAGATTTGATTTTTAATTAAGAAAAAGTTTGATTTTTAATTAACAAAAGATGAGATTTTTAATTAAGAAAATATGATTTTCATTGATTAGGAAAAATTGAATTTCTTTGATTAGAAAAAAAAATAGATTTTCTTTGAAATAAGAAATTAGAATTCTTTGATTGAAAAATAACATTTCTTTGAATTATGAAAATTAGAATTTCTTTGTTATGAAAATATTAATTTTCTTTGATTATGAAAATAAGAATCTCTTTGAATGAAAAATAAGAATTTTCTTTGAAATGAAGAAAATGAAACTTTATTTGAAATGAAAAATACGATTTTTATCATATGAATCATATTATTTTTAGTTAGATAAAAATGAGTTTCGTATCGTAGGAATAAAATCTTTTTAGAAGGATAAACATATGATTTTTATCTTATAAAGGAAATATTTTGATGGGTTAAAAATATGATTTTTAACTAGGGTATGCTATAGAAATATTTTCAGAAAGCTAAAAATATAATTTTTAGCCTATGTATGCTACTCTAAAAATAGTTAAGCTATGGAAATATTTTTAGAAAGCTAAAAATATGATTTTTGTCGTGTATGCATTATTTATAAAATAGTCATACAAAGAATAATTATTAATGGGTTAAAAATATGATTTTTAACATAGGTATGAGATATATATCAGCAATCAAAGAATGGAGGAGTGGACCCTAAAGGTGAGAACTTCTCACTTTAATTTAGTTTCTAGTTAAACATATATACTAGGATGCACACGGTGCTTAGTAGCACCCGACACCTTTGTTTGAAACCATGTTTGTTTGGTTGATTGGTTTATTTGTTTGAATTTGGTTTGGGAAGTGAAATGAATTGATTAGAATTGGTATGTGTATGGCGCGAGCTATTATTAAGCGAGGGATAAGGCTAGACCTTATTTCGGTTCTAGTATTGCGCTGTTATGCTGCCGAAATTTTATAAAATTATTAGAACAATAAAAATATCATTTTTATTGTATAAATGACCAATGTAAAATATTCAAGAGATGAAATAAATATTTTATAATTAAAAATATAATTTTTAACGTGTATATGAATAAAAAAAATATTCATTTACAAATAGGATGATTTGTTTATGTACACACATTTAACTGATATTGATTGGGACGATATATTTTACACATTGCCCAACTACATAAATAATAATCAGTGTTTGTTGTTTGAAAACCCCACATGGGTATTGGGATGATATTGGACATACACTAATCCCAATATTTAGTTGTATGCCAATCGATGGGTTGACAGACTGTTGTAAGCATTAATTATTTATATTTAACGTTCATGCAGTTGTGTAATGCACTCTGGATGATGGTTGACTGTGTTTGATTATTGTTGTGTACACGTGTGTATGAAATCCATATAAATAAATTTATATGGTAATTGAATGTTCCTAATTCCAATTCGGAAAGAACGAATATTTTAAATTAACAAATATTTTAAAATGACGAGGAATGAATATTTTAAAATAATATTCAGTAATGGATCAAAATATGATTTTTATGTCTGATTTGGGATGGACACGAATATATTTAAATATGTGAAGTCGTGTTGATTAGATTAACGCCATTTTGATGTGAACGATATTTATATCGATTTTATTCATTTTTATAATGAATATAAAAAGGAAATGATTTCAAAATCTGATATTTTGGAAATATTATCATTTATATATTATAATGATAAGGAAAATTCAGTTTTAATTTAAAATTGAAAATGAAGTTAGAATCATTTTGAAACGAATTTATAAAATACGTTTTAAATAGAAATCGACGAAATATATATTATATATTATATGTATAATATAATGGCCTGAATAGAATGCGCCGCGGCAGTTCGCGAATTTCGGCCATTGACTTCGAATGGACATTACGAGAGATCCGACAGTCGAATTCTCCTAAAACTAGAACAGTTGGGTTCGTATCGAAAAGTGCTTTCCAATGAATGTAAAAGATTTGAAATCTAACGGTTGGATTTGGAATTATGTCCAAATATTATTTGGAAAAGGTCGTTGTAAGTGCAGTTCGATGACTATTTATGGAAATCGACTGTACGGGCCTTGATAAAATCATTAAAAATATTGATAATTTGTGTAAAATGATAATAAATGATTTGGAAAGAATTAGGATGAAAAATTCCATATTTGAAAAGATAAAAATATTTTTTTATCGAAACGAACTAGTTGTTAACTAGAATTAAAATCCAATTATTTTTAAATAAATAAATTGGATTAAGAAAATGATTTTAAAATAACCAGAATTTTTCCAATAAATAAATTGGAATGGTTTGGAATGGAAATAATCTTCGAAATATTTCATTATTGGATTTTGTGATTATACAGATATCGTTGAGGAATTTGGAAGATATATTTATTGTTACTCCAAATACGATATTTGTTGATTTCAGAATTTGATATTGAATATACGCCGATATTATTTTCTATTCGGAGCCTTGTATTTAATATTGAATTGGATTTTGGGTTGTCGTGAATGGTGTCTTCATTAACACTGTTCTTAAGCCCAGTTGAGGAAAGAATAAATCTTCTAATTAATATTTAGTGAAGTTTTCCAATTAATTATGATTAAATTGGAATTGAATAAAAGAATTGGATTTTGGGTTTGTCGTGAATGGTGTCTTAAATAACACTGTTCTTAAACTCCGTGTGAAAAAAATAAATCTTTTAATTAAGATTATTTGAGTTTCCAGTTAATTAACATTTAGTTGGAATAAAAAGGGATGGGGATTGGTTTTATTGTGAACTGTGTTTTTAACGACATTCATTCTTTTACCTGATTTACAGTGAAATGTGATTTGGAATTTATAAATCTTTTTATTAAGATTTAATGGAAATTTCCAAAGTAAAGTTTTCCGATATAATATATTAAATTGGAATTGAATGGAATTCAATTTGATAATAATCGAAGTGAGCTTCTGTGGAGGAAGACTGTTACTACATATGGAATTTGAAGGGCATTGTCGTTATTTCATTTATATTATAGGTTGGCTTTGGAAGTTTATATCGATTATATATATTGATCTATTTTTCCTGAAGATTCATAATTAATGGAATGTGATTTTGGGTTTATCGTGACTGTGTTTTAAATGACATTGGTTCTTTAACCTAGTTAAAGACAGGATTTATTTGATGAATTTGAATAATCATTATATAATGATTTTTGTGGAGATTAAAACTAAGTGGAGTTTTAATGAATCTTTAATTAGATTGAAATGTGATAATTTAAATTATCAAATTCAAGAAATGATCGAGAATGGAGTACCACTAGTTTTACTCCAAGCGATAGTTAAATCTTTAATTAAATTTGAACGTGAAATGGAAATTAATTTTGCCGATGACACAGTGGTGTTAGATATGAAGTATTACCAGTTCTTCTTCATGGGATGAATAGGTTGGGATCGGGAAATTAAACAAATGATTGGTAAGGTGCGCTAATCCCAACTAGTTTGGATAAACCTTAATTTGGTTTGAAATGATATCCAAAGGGAGATTAAAGAATAAATTTAAAAGAATTTATCTTTGATAAAATTAATGGGAACCTTTCCCTAAAGATAAGAATATTTTAAAGGAATATTTTGGATTAGAGTGAGGCATATGTTGTGTTTTTATAGCACTTGTTTATTATATATGCGAGTTATTCGGGACGGCTGGGTTTATACCCATTTTGAATAACTGATTCGACGATAAGTCAACGATGAAGACGGTGGTTGAAGAACGGAGGTCTTCACATCGTTAGTATGATTACTGATGTCTTGATTGGGATGTACACCCAAGACAAGGTAATAAGTGATGATCGTCCAGACGTACTTGGAGGTAGACCGGATATGCGAGGACCTCTCTCCTGTATTAGACATATGGGACGAGGAATAAGGTGCCTCCGGTTTCGTTTAGACCCTGAACGGACTTGTAAATGGATGTGTGTCTGACATTGGATTTCATTCTGTGTGATTGATATACATCAGTTGCATGGAGTGAATATCCTGTGTGGCATGCTGAGATGCAAATGACCAAGGCTTCTATTGAAAAGCAGAGTCTTGTGGTTGATGATCAAAGCACGGCTTTAATATAGCATAGCTTTTTTTATAGCGTTGATTCACGAGCCTCACACCCCGGTGTGAACCAGAAACGGGAGAGGACTTCGGGGAGGACATGCCTTTCCTTCTGGCTAGGAATGATGTCATGGTATGGAGCCCAAACATTTTTACTTATGTGGATGATGGATAGCGAGGCGCCTCGGTAATATCAGTCACACGGGACCGATGGATTATATGGTCGACATACTGACCATTTTGCCCCATAGGCCGGGGAAACGTATTGTTCAGGCATTTTAATCCACTTCGTGTGGACCAGCCCTGACGATCCAAGGGTCACTCGAGCTCTGGTCCTGAGACATGGTAGGTTAGATTGTCTCGAAGCGGTAAGGACGATCCCTTGCCTTGGTTCACAGACGGAAATCCATCTTCCAATACGTGACTTTGCGGTTTAAATTGTAGAACTAGTATGGCGAAATGATAGATGGTAGCCATGCCGTCTATGATTGATACATTTATATTTGAGGTTGTTTTATACACTATGCACTTATAATAGTATCAAATGATTTGTTTTAAACGTACCAAGCATGTTTGGCTATTATAAGGGACAACCCTATCCTCCGGCTTGCGTTGCATTGTGTGATGGGACCTAGGTCTTATAATAACTTCATTTTTCCAAAAAGCATTGCGCTGTTTGTTTTATGTGTTGGTATATTTGGGAGGAAACCCGTTCCGTGTTATACGGCGTGGTCCCTTGATTTACCTGATTTGAAAGTAATGTTTTAAATAACTATTTTAGTTGTCACACCAGTCACATGACTGACATGGAGTTTATTGTTTCCTAAACTCTGGGTGCCCCTATTTTCCACACGGGCAGCTAGTAGTTGGATTTTTGCAGATATTATATTCACAGGGTCCTAGTTTACAACTGGAGCTATATTCGAAACGCTCTGTATCCGTGTATTTCTTTAAGCTGTGTTATGTATTATTTTTCCGCTGCTATGTAATGTATTTTAAATCTCTGATATTTATCAAATGTATATTATTTGTTAATACTCTGTATATTCTTGTACTCTGATGTAAATTGTTGTAAAAAGCAATGGAATGTTCTTCTGTTTGTATTATGATTTGTCATGTTCTCAACTCAATCTAGGCTTTCCCAAAAGGGCGAGTTTGGGTCGTTATAATAAAGGGGGTGTCGACACCCATGTCGACACCCTCAGATCCGAGCCTGATACATTTCAGCGTACGTGGACAGAATTCTTGGCTAGATTCGTTGAACTTGCGCTATTAATAGGACCATATACCCATTGTTTTATTCATCTAAATCAATGGCGACAACGAGATGCTGCCCCAACATAATCTGATCTAGCCTATTTCTTCTTCAACAATCAAGTTATTCATATTCAGAGATATGTTCTACAACATCCGCAATTAACTATCTGTTCTTTAAGATCCAATCACAGTGAGTCTATGTTATTTTTAGATCTAAACATTTAAAAGTTAATCTTGACATGTTTATGAATTGGATCTAAGCTTATTCCTATTTATCAAATCAGATCTGCCATTAATAGTACACCTGATCTATTGATTTATACCTATACGTCTATTGTGGCATCCCTATTATGTTAATTTTCTTAATCATATCACTATGCCTAATCAGTTCTAGTATCACATGTTCATCAGATCTGTTCTTATATGTCTATCTTGTCATTATGCCCAATTCTTTCACAACATGCTTATTCAGTTGCTATGCCCATTTCTGCCATCATATGTCTATCTTGTTATTATGCCTATTTCTGTTCTCTTCCCTTCTTCTTTTACCTTTTCATTTTAAAGTTAGGCTACCTTCGAACCTAGGCATACTGCTGAAATATGCGAACGCGTGAAATTGGGAACGAAGGGAAACGTTAAATTTGGGGCATAACTTGTGTTGGGAAATTTGGGCATAACTTAAGTTGAATACATGAATATGGATTTGGGCCATAAACCAAACTTTGATTAAATATCTTAATTTGGGGTACATGGTACATGATGAATATGACTTGGGAAAAAAGGGCATGTAAACCTATAATGAAATAGGGAAAAATTGGTTAATAATAAAAATGCCTAGAGTCACTGTAATCAGAAAATATAACCGCGCTTAGACACGAGGTTAGATTACACTTGTCGAAGAAGTCTGCCCGGAACCGACCGACATATCCAGCGTCCACAAGTGGTGAATCTAATGTGAGGGGTCTAAGTGCATAAAAAAGTAACATGCTAAGACACGAAGTTAAGTCCGACTTGTGGAAGAAGTCTCACTACACCAAAACTACATATTTGGCACATTAGGATGTGGAGATTTGATACGGCTTTAAGCCGTATCAAATTTGATAGTGCTCATAGCCGTATTAAATTCATTTGGTACATCAGGTTGCGATCCGCACCACTTTCAATAATTAAAATCTAACCCTACATCTTCAAAATCCTGGATCAAATCATTTGATAAGCATGTGAGCCGTATCAAAATTTTCATTTCCAGCAACAACTAAAATTCCCCTCCGCATCATATTTTCTCTCCCCCTGTTTTTCATTTTCCGCGATCCTTAATATTATACAATCCCTAAATCCACTTGCTTCCTACCATTCCTTCATCTTCGGCGTACTCTCTATATCATTATTGTCCCGGTAGCCCACTTCGTTGTTCTCGATTCTTGGTCAACTCGAAGAGCATCAGTCGCTGGAACAATTCTTAGTCAACTTTAAGATCACATCGGGTATGACGAGTAAAAATGAATTTTATGTTGTCCATGAGAGGCATGTCCTTACTGAGTGTAACAACACTTAATTTTCTACTATTTAAAATTTGAATTTATTGTTGATTTTTTTGAGTATTTATGGTTATAAATAAAATTTGATGACTTAATTATTTAAATTTGTTTGTAAACTTAATTAATTTGATTTGTTAATGAATTTTAATAGTTTACAATAATAATAAGTTGTAATTATTGTGAATGAATCATGATTGGCTTATTTTTTTTTTTGGTACTAAAATTTGACTTTAATACTTGAATTAATTTGAGTTAACAAACTTATAATTTAAAAATCTAATGATTTAATTTGAAAAATTATGATGTGAACTTTATATAATTGTTTAAATTAGGAAATTAATTTTATAGAATCAGAAATGATAAATTATTTTATGATCTAAAATTTTGTAATCAATGAAATTATAGTTTGATCGAAAGAAATCAAAACATGTATAAATTTATATGTACAATTTAGTTGAATAATCAAGTTTTAAAAGAAAACTGCTATAGACTTTGGAATTGGGCCATGAAATCTATTCCATTGCATTCATAAGTCATCAAAACGTATTGTTAGGCAGTAAGCAGACCTGATTTGGACTCCGGTCTGTTTTTAACTTCATAACACGCAAAACGATGAATTAATATTATTTTATTTTCCCAAAACCCTAAAAAGATGCTCAGTCGCCACTTTAATTTCAATGGCCATGGGAATTCGAAACTTCAACCATTAATTTCTTCAAATCCGTTCAATGAAATCAAAAAGTATCTGAAGCAAACTTGTAGAGCTCGGAGAGATCTTCAGATCCGTATGGTGATTTGTCGTGGATCGAAGTATATCCGCCAGAAACTAGCTATGAATGTCGCGAGGTTTCACCTCAATTGCGGGCTGAAGAAGCGATTCAGTGGGGCTCAATTCCGGGCGGTGGCATCTCTCGAGGTGGCGCACAAATTGGTGGTTGTAGATCGGAGTCTGGGGTCTTGATTTTCGTGCATGATTCAAGGATGTAGAACGGTTTTGGGTTTTCTAGAACGGGATTTCTGCGTGCGACGAAGAAGAATGGGTGGAGAAAGATGATGACGTGGCAGAGAGTGATTGGTGAGAGAAAATTTTATTTTATATATATTGAATTCCGAATCATTAAACACTATAACTCTCACATACGAATTCAGAATGACGCATGGTTGGATCCGTTGTAATCGTAACGACGAGCTGTTCGTGCTGCCGCATATTTGAACTGATTTTGAGACTGTTAATTTTTGGGCTAAAATTGGGATTTCAATCTCGTTCAGAACCAAAGGTGAGTGATTAAATCCACTCACATCTAACTAAAATATTTGATTTTTAGTTAAATGAAATGCATTTCATGATATGATTGTATTTTTTGCTTTTTGATCGTTTAAGTTGCAGATTTATGTTAAATCTGCATAGACTGTATAATTTAATTTAACTGTTATATAAATTGCAGTGCTAGAGATTAATTTCTAGTTTTAACAAAAAAAAATAGAATCTCATACCTGATGACTAGTAACTGATATTATTGAGCTGTTTAGATGTGTTGATTTTGATGTATGCCTTGGATTTATGTATTTAATGTATTGATATGAAATTCAACTTGTTATCGATATTGTTTATATATGTTTTTGATTTTTGTTGATTAATCCCAACTATTACCCTAGATGTTACGGGCATCAAATAAACCCGGGATTAATCATTAAAATGAATTAAGAACGTGGGTTGAAATAATAAATACCTATGACCTTGATATGGATTGAAATGATATATATCCTTTCCCAAATACTAAAATTTAATTTTAAGTAATACTTGGCCATAGGGTAGAAAATTATATACGGACACCGGTTCGTTAAATAAAAATTGTTTTTAATCTTGAATTTTGGAATATTATTTTAAAGACAAAATAAGTGACATTATTAATCGATTTTCTTTAAATTTGGACTTTGTGCTTTGAAATTAAAATTTTCAATTTTAATAGAATTCGTAAATGTCGATAACTGAAGTTAAATTGAATTGAATATAAAATATAAATTTATCGAAATTGAATTGTTCATCCATCATTGATATTATTTTAAATTAACCTGATTTATTGTAATAATTAAACTGTGAACTCAAGTTTTTATAACGAATAATTCAAAGTGAGAATTATAACCGAAATTCAATTATCTGAATCGATTAATTAAATCGAATTGTTTGAAATCGAATTGTTGAATCGTATTGAAATAAAAAATATTGTAAAGTTGAATCAATTTGAATTAAGATATCAAAATTTAGTCGAATTGATTTGAAACTGAAATATGATTTCCTGTTTGGTTAATTTTTGAAGATATGATTCTAATTCCAACTATAGTATTTTAAATCATTTTATAAACTATTTCTTTATAAACTATCTAACTTATAACAATTTTATTTTATTACTTATTTTAAATAAACTATTTTTATAATAATTATTTTCTTTATAAACTATTTACCTTATAGCTATTTTATTTTATTTCTTATTTTAAATGAACCATTTTTGTTATCAAATATTTGTTTTATAAACGATTTTATATTTTAACTATAGATTTTTCTAAATCTGAAATTCTATTTTAAATATAAATTATTTATTTTCAAACTATTTCAATTATACATCTAAACTATTTTTTTTTTCTATTTTAATATTCAAATTATTTTAAAGTTGGAATTGTTTCAAGATTTTAAATTGATTTAAATGGAGATTTTATTATGAAATATTTTCTTGACTATTGAAACAAGTTTAAAGTAAACTCTGATATTTTGATATGAAATACGAACCCCTTTGAAATGTAAAAGAACTGACCGGTGTGAAAAATGTAGATGATTGGTTGTTAAAGAGACCGGGTTCGGTTATTGTCATACTCTCTGCCAATACCGAAAATCATTTTAACAACTATGTACGCGGTGGATTACCGAAATGAAGTAGGATGGATTTGGAGGCGATTACTGGATTTGATGAAAGAAAATGACGATGGATAGCCTTAACCTTCGGGTCATAATTAAAATGACTAAAACAGGAGTCATACCCAAGCTAATGTGAGCTAGTTCCTCTTAGTAGACAAGCTTCTTCGATACCATATATATAGTTGTAACAACCCGAAAATCTGGGCCAGTTTAAAATTTTTATTTCGGCGATTTTAGCGAATTTTGAATATTTAAAATGAATTATTTTAAATAATATCGACGAGAAATTTATTTTGAATATAATTAGAACGTATATATTATATACGTCGTCATTAGAATATATAATAATTATATATAATTATAAATAGAATTGAAAATGGCGCGGTAGTTCGATAATTCAATTTCAAACTTCAATTGAATGTACCGGGTGCAAAATAATCCGGATTTTAGTGAAACCAAAAATAATGGGATCTAATTGTGAATATCTTTCCAACGAATCCGAAAAATCAAGATTTCATATCGGGAATCAAAAGATATGTCCAGTTGAAAATTCTGAATAGTCGCTATGGAATTCAGGCCCTTAAAAATGGACATTTTGCAAACGACCTCGGATTTCGACGAAACCAGTTTTGTTGGGTCCGTGATGTTAAATTATTGCTAGGTTTCAAATTTCATAATTTTTCGAATCAATATGTGAGCGTGGCGAAGGAAAACGCGTTTGACCAGTTTCAGTTGAATTTAATCGACTGGAAATTGGCCATTTTTCAAACGGTCTCAGAATTCGACGAAACTTGTTTTGTTAGGACCGTATCGTCAATACGAAGTTAGAAAATATTTTTCGGGAATTTTTAGAGTTAGTATGTGACCCTGGTAAATTGAAATGTACGTTTAAAATTCAATATAATGATTTAAATGTTAATTTAAAAGAAAACTGATCGTAACAGCCGAATTGGGTTACGAAACATATCCCATTGTGTTCGGAATGGGGGTATTTAGCTAGGGGCGACACTCGTTGGGTCTCCTTTGAAGTTCGGATGAAAAAGAACCAATTATTAGAATTAAATGAATAATAAAAAAAAAAAAGTATATATATAATGTTGACCGGTCAAAAAAACCTAACCCCCCCTTCCATTTATTTTCCGCCGCTAGGAGAGATTCAACGGCCATCGAGCTCCGAATTAAAACCCCTAAAATCTTCCAATTTAGATCAAATTAAAAACCGAATTCAACACAAAGATTCAAGACCAAATCGAGAGCTTTAATTTGGTATAGGGATGATTGGCTATCATGTTGTATTGGGTGAGAATTTCCGCCCTGAAGTATCAGAGTTCGCGGTCGATTTCAGTAGAGGAGGGCCCACCGAGTTCAACTCTGAGGCCGCCGTTAGTGGAGGAGGAGGTGCTGAACGAAGTTGTGGTGTTTGATCTAGTGCCGGCGCTTTAGTTTCCATGCAAAGGGAAACCCTAAATTCGAACGAATGGGTTCAACTTGCCTGTAGGAGGATGCGACAGAAGGAAGACAAACCAGGGGTAATTAAGAATTGGATTAATTATTTATTTATTTAATTACCATGATTAACGATGCATTATAAATTGTTTAAACTTTAAAAAGAAAAACTGATTTTTGTAAAAGGCTTTAAAAACTGAATTGATTTTTTTAAGAGGTTTTAAAAGATTTGAATTTTGAAAAGTAAAAGATTTAAACTTTAAAAAGTAAAAGAAAAGATTTGATCTTTAAAATGGAAAAGGCGGAATCTATATTTTTAAAAATAGATTTTTTTTATATATTGAACTTCGAAATAAAAATAGAATTTTTATATATTGAACTTCGAAATAAAAATAGAATTTTTATATATTGAACTTCGAAATAAAAATAGAATTTTTATATATTGAACTTCGAAATAAAAATAGAATTTTTATATATTGAACATCGAAATAAAAATAGAATTTTTATATATTGAACTTCGAAATAAAAATAGAATTTTTATATATTGAACTTCGAAATAAAAATATGATTTTTATATATTGAATAGCGAAGTAAAAATTCGATTTTTACATATGTAGAGAATACGGGCGAAAGCGACAAAAAGGCGAGGTCGACGAAGGTTTCTGCAAAGGAAGAGTCGTGGAGCTGGATAGCTAATCTGTGAGAATTTCTCACTCTTCAATTTCTATTTCTAGTTATATATATATATACTAGGATGCAGACGGTGCTTAGTAGCACCCGACACAAATCGTCCACAGACCATGGACTTGTTTGTTTGGTTGCATAGATTAGTTAGATGATTTGATTTGAAATTGAATTGTTTGGTGAAATTGAATTGTTTGGTGAAATTGAATTGTTTGGTGAAATAAATTGATTTGATTGATGTGTGAATGGCGTGGGCCTTCACTAGACCGGGGATAAGGCTAGGCCTCGTCCCGTTTCTAGTATCGTGCCGTTATGCCGCCGAAATTTTCTAAAATATGTTAGAAAAATAAAAATATCATTTTATTGAATAAATGAACCGAATAGAATATTCATAGGTTGAATAAAATGTTTTATCGTTAAAAATATAATTTTTAACGTGAAAGTGAATAAATAAATATTTATAAACAAATCGGCCGATTTGTTTATATACACTGATTTGACTGATATTGATTGGGTCGATAAATTTTACACATCGCCCAACTGCACAAATAAAATATGTGTTTGATTGTTTGAAACCCTACACGGGTGTTGGGATGAAATTTGAAGTTCACTCATCCTGATTGATTAAATATGTCGATCGATTGATTGACAGGCTGTTATAAGCGTTAGATATCTATATTTGATGCTTATACAGTGTAGTGCACTTTGGTTGATGGTTGATTATTTTTCAATGCTATTATATGTGTGTAATGTATGAAAATCCATATAATTAACTTTATATGGTAATTGATTGGGCCTCATTCCAATTTGAAAAATAAAGAATATTATAAAAAAAAGTTCATGTGTTGACAGTACTCATCCATTGAGATTGGTCATGTGTTGAACGAAATATTTTAGTAATAAAATTTACATCTTTATAATATAAATTAAAAGTTCATGTGTTGACAGTACTCATCCATTGAGATTGGTCATGTGTTGAACGAAATATTTTAATAATAGAAATATTTGAAATAGAATATTTGAAAATAGAAATTTATGAAGCCGTGTTGATTAGATTGACGCCATTTTGACGTGAATGATATTTATATCGATTTTAAACGATTTCGAAATGAATTGAATTGAAAACGATTTCGAAATGAAATGAATTGAAAACGATTTCGAAATGAATTGAATTGAAAACGATTTCGAAATGAATTGAATTGAAAACGATTTCGAAATGAATTGAATTGAAAACGATTTCGAAATGAATTGAATTGAAAACGATTTCGAAATGAATTGAATTGAAAACGATTTCGAAATGAATTGAATTGAAAACGATTTCGAAATGAATTGAATTGAAAACGATTTCGAAATGAATTGAATTGAAAACGATTTCGAAATGAATTGAATTGAAAACGATTTCGAAATGAATTGAATTGAAAACGATTTCGAAATGAATTGAATTGAAAACGATTTCGAAATGAATTGAATTGAAAAACGATTTCGAAATGAATTGAATTGAAAAACGATTTCGAAATGAATTGAATTGAATTCAAATTGAATTGAAATTTGAATTGAATAGAAATGAATTTTGAAACGAATTTGTAAAGAAGAATTCAATTTTGATTTGAATTGAAATGGAAGTTGAAATTGCTTTTGAAACGATTTTAAAACTATTCATATAATTCGTTTTAAATAGAAATCGACGAAATATATATTATATATATAATATAATGGCCTGAATAGAATGCGCCGCGCCGCGGCAGTTCGTGAATTTCGACCATTTATTTCAAACGGACATTACGGGAGATCCGACCGTCGGATTCTCCTAAAACTGGAACCGTTGGGTTCGTATCGAAAAGAGCTTTCTAATGAATATTAGAGATTTGAAATCTAACGGTTGGATTTGGAATTATGTCCAAATCAAATTTGAAAAAGGTCGCTGTAAGTGCAGTTCGATGGCCATTGATGGAAATCGACTGTACGGGCCTTGATAAAATTATTAAAAATAGCAATAATTTGTGTAAAATCATAAGAAATGATTTAGAAAGAATTGGGATGAAAAACTCCAGATTTGAAAAGATAAAAATAGATTTTTATCGAATTGAACTAGTTTTGAACTAGAAATATAATTCTATTTATTTTTAAATAAATAAATTGAATTTGAAAAAGGGTTTTGAAAATAACCAGAATTTCCAATGATTGCATTGGAGTGGAATTGAATCGAAATTGTCTTCGGAATATTTCGATGTTGGAATTCGTGATTATATAAGTGTTGTTATGGAAATTTGAAAGATATATATTGATATCGTTATTTCCAATACGACATTTGTAAATCGTAGAATTTGATATTGAATATAGGCCGATATATTTTCTATTCAGAGCCTTGTATTGAATATCGAATGTGATTTGGGTTTGTAGTGAATGGTGTCTTCACTAACACTGTTCTTGAACCCAGTTGAGAAAAGATTAAATCTTTTTATTTAGATTTAATGAGGTGTACCAATTAAATAATATTTAATTGGAATTGAATTGATATTGATTTTTGGGTTTATCGTGGACAGTGTTTTAAATAACACTCGTTCTTTAACCCGATAATTAATGAATGTGATTTTGGGTTTACCATGAACCGTGTTTTTAAATGACACTGATTCTTTAACCCAGTCAAAGATTAAAACTAAGTGGAGTTTTAATGAATCTTTAATTAGATTGAAATGACCGAGAATGGAGTAGCACCAGTTTTGCTCCAGGCGATAGTTAAATCTTTAATTAAATTTGAACGTGAAATGGTAATTGAATTTACCGATAACACTGTGGTGTTAGATATGAAGTATTACCAGTTTTACTTCATGGGATGAATAGGTTGGGATGGGGAAATTAAAATAAATGATTACTTCGGTAAGGTTCGCTAATCCCGACTAGTTTGAATTGATATTCAAAAATAGATTAAAGAATAAATTCAAGAAATTTATCTTGGATAAAATTAATGGGAACCTTTCCCTATGAATGTGAAATTTAGAAACTAACTGTCGGTTAGCCAAGCAGAATGGTTTTCTGGATATTGATCTGATGTTGGTTTCGGCCTTCGGGGTTAATATTTGGGAAATTATTCTCTTGATTAATTTACGGTTAGTGACTAATGAATTGGAATGAGGCGTATGTTGTGTTTGTGTAACACTTTTTTTATATATACGCGAGTTATTCGGAAAGACCGGGTTTATCCCATTCTGAATAACTGATACGACGATAAGTCGAAGATGAAGACGGTGGTCGAAGACCGGAGGTCTTCACGTCGTTTGGGTAATTACTGATGATCTTGATTGGGCTGTACACCCAAGAAGATAGAAACAGTTAGTGATCGTCCAGACGTACTTGGAGATCGATGGATATGCGGGGTACTAGGTGCCCCCGGTTTCGTTCAGCCCCAGAACGGACTTGTAAATGGACTGTGTGTCTGACATTGGATTTTAGTCCGTGTGATTGATCTCTATTAAATATATATCTGTTTGGCGGCGGAGAATTTATTCTCTTGCTTAACGCCCTTCTCTGAGACGTACGAGCTCAGGGGTTATATATTGATGGATATCAATCGCATGGAGTGAATTGCCTGTGTGGCATGCTAAGAGGCAAATGATCAAGGCTTCTGTTGAAAAGCAAAGTCTTGTGGTTGATGATCGAAGCACGGCCTTTGTGGCGTAGCTTTGTGTAACGTTGATTCGCGAGTATCACACCCGGTATGAATCAAAAACGGGAGACGGACATCAGGGAGGACCTACGTTTCTTTCTAGTTATGAGTGGCGTCAGTGCTTGAACTGGCTGACGAGTTTGACTCATGTGGATGTTACTTATTATTACTTGCTGAAAAGCGAGGCGCCTCGTGATATCGGTTTCGGCCGATGCTTCTGGTCGGCTGACGGGCCAGGCTTACGCCCCAAAGGGCGGGGAAACGTAGTGTTCAGGCATAATAATCCACATCGGTGGACCGGCCCTGACGATCCATGGGGCAGTTGCGGCTGTTCCTGAGGCTCGGACTAGACAGTCTCGAATCGGTTGAGGATCTTGCCCCTTGCCTCGGTTCATACCATAAATGATAACCCAACTTCCAATACGACATTTGCGGTTTTGATTGTAAACTTATATATGGCGACATAGTGTTATGGGCCATTCATGCCGCCTATGATTGATACTTATGATTTGAAGTTGTTTTATACACTATGCACTTATAATAGTATCAAATGATTTGTTTTAAACGTATCAAGCATTCTTTGGCTGTTATAAGGGAAAACCCTATCCCCCGGCTTGCGTTGCATTGTGTGATAGGACCTGGGTCTTATAACAGCTTCATTTTTCTTTATTTAGCATTGCGTTGTTTGTTTCATGCACTGGTATTCTTGGGAGGAAACCCGTTCCGTGTTATACGGCGTGGTCCCTTGATTTACCTAATGACTTTAAAATAAAGATTAATAACTGTTTTAGTTCTCACACCAGTCACATGACTGACCTGGAGTTTATTGTTTTAACCTAAACTCTGGGTGCCCTTATTTTCGACACGGGCAGCTAGTAGTTTTGGTTTTGCAGATTTATATTCACAGGATCCTGGTTTACAGCTGGAACGATATCCGGAAAGCTTTGTATCCGTATATCTCATTCTAGTTGTGTATTGTATTATTTTCCGCTGCTATGTATTTAAATGTAATTTAAATCTCTGATATTTCTGTGTAATATTCATTTTTACTCTGTATATTCTTGTAATCTGATGCATTGTTGTAATATGCAATGAAATGTTCTTCTGTATGCGTTCTGTTTTGTCCTGTTCTCAAACGATAGGGCATTTCGAACGGTCTGGGTCGGTTTAGCGACTGGTTCGGACCGAGCGAAATTCCATTTCGTCACAGTTGGTATCAGAGCTTTGGTTTACAAAGCAGAGAATAAGACACATTAGAACCTTACGAAAGAATTCATCAGATATTGGATTAGTAATATCCAATTAGAATGACTCGTTAGAGATAGGATCAGTAGTATCCTAGAACGAGTGTGAAGAGTATAGTTTTAAAATGAAAACAAATTTTGTTTTGAAAATTTAAATCAATTATTCGTATTTGATTATTTATTTTATATTGATTAGGACAATCCAAAATATAAAGATTTTTGCGTATGCGCCTAGCTAGCGTGTATTCGAAGTTTTGATATATTGGATAGATATAGATTCACACTCTAGTCGCCCGAAGGTGATTCTGATGATTGTAGCTACATCATCAGAATTCATATTCGAGAGTCGAAGGTGTGATATTTATATACTTCCTATTGACTGGTGTGAGAACCAAAATTAGATAGGGCCTATTGTTGTGATTTGGCATCAAGAACATGATTTTTTGTATATGTATTAAAATTATGAATTTGAAACTCTAATTCACTAATTGATTGATGTTTGTGTTGTTTGTTTAGTTGTTTGATAATTTTGAACCATTATGCCTAATTTGATCAAATATTGAACTGTATCGAAAATTGGTCGCATCTGCTTGCATATACATGTATATCATTGAACAGGTCATAGCAAGGAGGCTAGAGCCGAAGAATAAAATTTGTTTGCCCGACAAATAGGTACATGTTTACTACATAATTTACTGCTTTGTTTGGGTGATGATGATTTTATGAGCCTATTGGCTAGCTGCTTGGCTTTTTCTTTTTCTTTTTGAGATCTGAAGGACCGGGGAAGCTATTTGAAATTCCCCGATGCTCCTGGTGCAGGGGAGGTTATGGCGAAATTTTTCGAAAATTTAGGGTGTTAGCCAAATTTTTGAAATTTTGAAAATTCTCAGAAACTGAAAAGTTAGAGAAGGGAAGTTAGATCGAGCGTGGAGCTGATTAATCAAACCACTTTCGACTTTGTTCCTTTTCGGGGACGAAAAGTTTTAAGTGGGGGAGATTGTAACAACCCGAAAATCTGGGCCAGTTTAAAATTTTTATTTCGGCGATTTTAGCGAATTTTGAATATTTAAAATGAATTATTTTAAATAATATCGACGAGAAATTTATTTTGAATATAATTAGAACGTATATATTATATACGTCGTCGTTAGAATATATAATAATTATATATAATTATAAATAGAATTGAAAATGGCGCGGTAGTTCGATAATTCAATTTCAAACTTCAATTGAATGTACCGGGTGCAAAATAATCCGGATTTTAGTGAAACCAAAAATAATGGGATCTAATTGTGAATATCTTTCCAACGAATCCGAAAAATCAAGATTTCATATCGGGAATCAAAAGATATGTCCAGTTGAAAATTCTGAATAGTCGCTATGGAATTCAGGCCCTTAAAAATGGACATTTTGCAAACGACCTCGGATTTCGACGAAACCAGTTTTGTTGGGTCCGTGATGTTAAATTATTGCTAGGTTTCAAATTTCATAATTTTTCGAATCAATATGTGAGCGTGGCGAAGGAAAACGCGTTTGACCAGTTTCAGTTGAATTTAATCGAATGGAAATTGGCCATTTTTCAAACGGTCTCAGAATTCGACGAAACTAGTTTTGTTAGGACCGTATCGTCAATACGAAGTTAGAAAATATTTTTCGGGAATTTTTAGAGTTAGTATGTGACCCTGGTAAATTGAAATGTACGTTTAAAATTCAATATAATGATTTAAATGTTAATTTAAAAGAAAACTGATCGTAACAGCCGAATTGGGTTACGAAACATATCCCATTGTGTTCGGAATGGGGGTATTTAGCTAGGGGCGACACTCGTTGGGTCTCCTTTGAAGTTCGGATGAAAAAGAACCAATTATTAGAATTAAATGAATAATAAAAAAAAGTATATATATAATGTTGACCGGTCAAAAAAACCTAACCCCCCCTTCCATTTATTTTCTGCCGCTAGGAGAGATTCAACGGCCATCGAGCTCCGAATTAAAACCCCTAAAATCTTCCAATTTAGATCAAATTAAAAACCGAATTCAACACAAAGATTCAAGACCAAATCGAGAGCTTTAATTTGGTATAGGGATGATTGGCTATCATGTTGTATTGGGTGAGAATTTCCGCCCTGAAGTATCAGAGTTCGCGGTCGATTTCAGTAGAGGAGGGCCCACCGAGTTCAACTCTGAGGCCGCCGTTAGTGGAGGAGGAGGTGCTGAACGAAGTTGTGGTGTTTGATCTAGTGTCGGCGCTTTAGTTTCCATGCAAAGGGAAACCCTAAATTCGAACGAATGGGTTCAACTTGCCTGTAGGAGGATGCGACAGAAGGAAGACAAACCAGGGGTAATTAAGAATTGGATTAATTATTTATTTATTTAATTACCATGATTAACGATGCATTATAAATTGTTTAAACTTTAAAAAGAAAAACTGATTTTTGTAAAAGGCTTTAAAAACTGAATTGATTTTTTAAGAGGTTTTAAAAGATTTGAATTTTGAAAAGTAAAAGATTTAAACTTTAAAAAGTAAAAGAAAAGATTTGATCTTTAAAATGGAAAAGGCGGAATCTATATTTTTAAAAATAGATTTTTTTTATATATTGAACTTCGAAATAAAAATAGAATTTTTTATATATTGAACTTCGAAATAAAAATAGAATTTTTATATATTGAACTTCGAAATAAAAATAGAATTTTTATATATTGAACTTCGAAATAAAAATAGAATTTTTATATATTGAACTTCGAAATAAAAATAGAATTTTTATATATTGAACATCGAAATAAAAATAGAATTTTTATATATTGAACTTCGAAATAAAAATAGAATTTTTATATATTGAACTTCGAAATAAAAATATGATTTTTATATATTGAATAGCGAAGTAAAAATTCGATTTTTACATATGTAGAGAATACGGGCGAAAGCGACAAAAAGGCGAGGTCGACGAAGGTTTCTGCAAAGGAAGAGTCGTGGAGCTGGATAGCTAATCTGTGAGAATTTCTCACTCTTCAATTTCTATTTCTAGTTATATATATATACTAGGATGCAGACGGTGCTTAGTAGCACCCGACACAAATCGTCCACAGACCATGGACTTGTTTGTTTGGTTGCATAGATTAGTTAGATGATTTGATTTGAAATTGAATTGTTTGGTGAAATTGAATTGTTTGGTGAAATTGAATTGTTTGGTGAAATAAATTGATTTGATTGATGTGTGAATGGCGTGGGCCTTCACTAGACCGGGGATAAGGCTAGGCCTCGTCCCGTTTCTAGTATCGTGCCGTTATGCCGCCGAAATTTTCTAAAATATGTTAGAAAAATAAAAATATCATTTTATTGAATAAATGAACCGAATAGAATATTCATAGGTTGAATAAAATGTTTTATCGTTAAAAATATAATTTTTAACGTGAAAGTGAATAAATAAATATTTATAAACAAATCGGCCGATTTGTTTATATACACTGATTTGACTGATATTGATTGGGTCGATAAATTTTACACATCGCCCAACTGCACAAATAAAATATGTGTTTGATTGTTTGAAACCCTACACGGGTGTTGGGATGAAATTTGAAGTTCACTCATCCTGATTGATTAAATATGTCGATCGATTGATTGACAGGTTGTTATAAGCGTTAGATATCTATATTTGATGCTTATACAGTGTAGTGCACTTTGGTTGATGGTTGATTATTTTTCAATGCTATTATATGTGTGTAATGTATGAAAATCCATATAATTAACTTTATATGGTAATTGATTGGGCCTCATTCCAATTTGAAAAATAAAGAATATTATAAAAAAAAGTTCATGTGTTGACAGTACTCATCCATTGAGATTGGTCATGTGTTGAACGAAATATTTTAGTAATAAAATTTACATCTTTATAATATAAATTAAAAGTTCATGTGTTGACAGTACTCATCCATTGAGATTGGTCATGTGTTGAACGAAATATTTTAATAATAGAAATATTTGAAATAGAATATTTGAAAATAGAAATTTATGAAGCCGTGTTGATTAGATTGACGCCATTTTGACGTGAACGATATTTATATCGATTTTAAACGATTTCGAAATGAATTGAATTGAAAACGATTTCGAAATGAAATGAATTGAAAACGATTTCGAAATGAATTGAATTGAAAACGATTTCGAAATGAATTGAATTGAAAACGATTTCGAAATGAATTGAATTGAAAACGATTTCGAAATGAATTGAATTGAAAACGATTTCGAAATGAATTGAATTGAAAACGATTTCGAAATGAATTGAATTGAAAACGATTTCGAAATGAATTGAATTGAAAACGATTTCGAAATGAATTGAATTGAAAACGATTTCGAAATGAATTGAATTGAAAACGATTTCGAAATGAATTGAATTGAAAACGATTTCGAAATGAATTGAATTGAAAAACGATTTCGAAATGAATTGAATTGAAAAACGATTTCGAAATGAATTGAATTGAATTGAATTCAAATTGAATTGAAATTTGAATTGAATAGAAATGAATTTTGAAACGAATTTGTAAAGAAGAATTCAATTTTGATTTGAATTGAAATGGAAGTTGAAATTGCTTTTGAAACAATTTTAAAACTATTCATATAATTCGTTTTAAATAGAAATCGACGAAATATATATTATATATATTATATATATAATATAATGGCCTGAATAGAACGCGCCGCGCCGCGGCAGTTCGTGAATTTCGACCATTTATTTCAAACGGACATTACGGGAGATCCGACCGTCGGATTCTCCTAAAACCGGAACCGTTGGGTTCGTATCGAAAAGAGCTTTCTAATGAATATTAGAGATTTGAAATCTAACGGTTGGATTTGGAATTATGTCCAAATCAAATTTGAAAAAGGTCGCTGTAAGTGCAGTTCGATGGCCATTAATGGAAATCGACTGTACGGGCCTTGATAATATTATTAAAAATAGCAATAATTTGTGTAAAATCATAAGAAATGATTTAGAAAGAATTGGGATGAAAAACTCCAGATTTGAAAAGATAAAAATAGATTTTTATCGAATTGAACTAGTTTTGAACTAGAAATATAATTCTATTTATTTTTAAATAAATAAATTGAATTTGAAAAAGGGTTTTGAAAATAACCAGAATTTCCAATGATTGCATTGGAGTGGAATTGAATCGAAATTGTCTTCGGAATATTTCGATGTTGGAATTCGTGATTATATAAGTGTTGTTATGGAAATTTGAAAGATATATATTGATATCGTTATTTCCAATACGACATTTGTAAATCGTAGAATTTGATATTGAATATAGGGCGATATATTTTCTATTCAGAGCCTTGTATTGAATATCGAATGTGATTTGGGTTTGTAGTGAATGGTGTCTTCACTAACACTGTTCTTGAACCCAGTTGAGAAAAGATTAAATCTTTTTATTTAGATTTAATGAGGTGTACCAATTAAATAATATCTAATTGGAATTGAATTGATATTGATTTTTGGGTTTATCGTGGACAGTGTTTTAAATAACACTCGTTCTTTAACCCGATAATTAATGAATGTGATTTTGGGTTTACCGTGAACCGTGTTTTTAAATGACACTGATTCTTTAACCCAGTCAAAGATTAAAACTAAGTGGAGTTTTAATGAATCTTTAATTAGATTGAAATGACCGAGAATGGAGTAGCACCAGTTTTGCTCCAGGCGATAGTTAAATCTTTAATTAGATTTGAACGTGAAATGGTAATTGAATTTACCGATAACACTGTGGTGTTAGATATGAAGTATTACCAGTTTTATTTCATGGGATGAATAGGTTGGGATGGGGAAATTAAAATAAATGATTACTTCGGTAAGGTTCGCTAATCCCGACTAGTTTGAATTGATATTCAAAAATAGATTAAAGAATAAATTCAAGAAATTTATCTTGGATAAAATTAATGGGAACCTTTCCCTATGAATGTGAAATTTAGAAACTAACTGTCGGTTAGCCAAGCAGAATGGTTTTTTGGATATTGATCTGATGTTGGTTTCGGCCTTCGGGGTTAATATTTGGGAAATTATTCTCTTGATTAATTTACGGTTAGTGACTAATGAATTGGAATGAGGCGTATGTTGTGTTTGTGTAACACTTTTTTTATATATACGCGAGTTATTCGGAAAGACCGGGTTTATCCCATTCTGAATAACTGATACGACGATAAGTCGAAGATGAAGACGGTGGTCGAAGACCGGAGGTCTTCACGTCGTTTGGGTAATTACTGATGATCTTGATTGGGCTGTACACCCAAGAAGATGGAAACAGTTAGTGATCGTCCAGACGTACTTGGAGATCGATGGATATGCGGGGTACTAGGTGCCCCCGGTTTCGTTCAGCCCCAGAACGGACTTGTAAATGGACTGTGTGTCTGACATTGGATTTTAGTCCGTGTGATTGATCTCTATTAAATATATATCTGTTTGGCGGTGGAGAATTTATTCTCTTGCTTAACGCCCTTCTCTGAGACGTACGAGCTCAGGGGTTATATATTGATGGATATCAATCGCATGGAGTGAATTGCCTGTGTGGCATGCTAAGAGGCAAATGATCAAGGCTTCTGTTGAAAAGCAAAGTCTTGTGGTTGATGATCGAAGCACGGCCTTTGTGGCGTAGCTTTGTGTAACGTTGATTCGCGAGTATCACACCCGGTATGAATCAAAAACGGGAGACGGACATCAGGGAGGACCTACGTTTCTTTCTAGTTATGAGTGGCGTCAGTGCTTGAACTGGCTGACGAGTTTGACTCATGTGGATGTTACTTATTATTACTTGCTGAAAAGCGAGGCGCCTCGTGATATCGGTTTCGGCCGATGCTTCTGGTCGGCTGACGGGCCAGGCTTACGCCCCAAAGGGCGGGGAAACGTAGTGTTCAGGCATAATAATCCACATCGGTGGACCGGCCCTGACGATCCATGGGGCAGTTGCGGCTGTTCCTGAGGCTCGGACTAGACAGTCTCGAATCGGTTGAGGATCTTGCCCCTAGCCTCGTTTCATACCATAAATGATAACCCAACTTCCAATACGACATTTGCGGTTTTGATTGTAAACTTATATATGGCGACATAGTGTTATGGGCCATTCATGCCGCCTATGATTGATACTTATGATTTGAAGTTGTTTTATACACTATGCACTTATAATAGTATCAAATGATTTGTTTTAAACGTATCAAGCATTCTTTGGCTGTTATAAGGGAAAACCCTATCCCCCGGCTTGCGTTGCATTGTGTGATAGGACCTGGGTCTTATAACAGCTTCATTTTTCTTTATTTAGCATTGCGTTGTTTGTTTCATGCACTGGTATTCTTGGGAGGAAACCCGTTCCGTGTTATACGGCGTGGTCCCTTGATTTACCTAATGACTTTAAAATAAAGATTAATAACTGTTTTAGTTCTCACACCAGTCACATGACTGACCTGGAGTTTATTGTTTTAACCTAAACTCTGGGTGCCCTTATTTTCGACACGGGCAGCTAGTAGTTTTGGTTTTGCAGATTTATATTCACAGGATCCTGGTTTACAGCTGGAACGATATCCGGAAAGCTTTGTATCCGTATATCTCATTCTAGTTGTGTATTGTATTATTTTCCGCTGCTATGTATTTAAATGTAATTTAAATCTCTGATATTTCTGTGTAATATTCATTTTTACTCTGTATATTCTTGTAATCTGATGCATTGTTGTAATATGCAATGAAATGTTCTTCTGTATGCGTTCTGTTTTGTCCTGTTCTCAAACGATAGGGCATTTCGAACGGTCTGGGTCGGTTTAGCGACTGGTTCGGACCGAGCGAAATTCCATTTCGTCACAATAGTGCTTTGTGATTGATTGGCAACTTTGATTTTGGGAGTATTGTCTGGGGTGGGCGATAGTTGCGGCTATGCGTTACCACCCGCCTAGGTCCGCAATCCAGTAGAATCACTACTGATGGGTATTGCCTTGATGCCTTGTCATATTTATCCTGATCGAGCCCCCTACGATTTTGGTTTAACGTTGTCGTACATCGGCGCATTCCTATACACCGACCGTTACTGGTGTTTTATATGCAATGTTTACGACAATGTATATAAATGGCGTAATGGTAAAAATGTAATCCCGTTGAAGCTATATTAATATTTAATATTTAGTCATAAACACTATTATAATAATGTATTATATTACATAATATCTAGTTTAACGGATCCTTAAGAGATGGAAATTCCCATAACATCCCTTAAGTTATTGCACTCATATTATAGCATGAATCTGATTTAACTAATATGAGAATATTTTAGTTCTGATCCGAGTGTTTTATTCCTTTCATATATGCTCGGGTCAACCTGAGTTTTCAGTTATTGAAGATACCATTATTTAGAGGAAGATGGAGCTCAACAGATGTATTTATTACCATTTATTCTACTGCAAATATTGGTATGTTTATGACAGTTAACTCTGATAATCGTTGTAAATGTATAATCAAACGTATGTTTTAACAGCTTCATGAACTGTTATTTAATTATTATATTTTGTCCTTTCGCTATGAGATTCTATGTTCGTTTTTCTTCTTCTCTTCCTTTTCTTATATAAATCCCAATAACTATCCGTATTTTTGGTTTGTTTAAGTTGACACTGAGGATCATTGTTGATTTGAATGGTCAAAAATCCCGGATGTTACATTTGGTATCAGAGCTTTGGTTTAGCGAAACCTTGGCTCTATTTGGGATCAACTCATTAGAGATTGGGTAGTAATACTCTAGAATGAGTTTGAGTGTATATGAGAGAGCGTACTTGTAATTTTGATATAAATGGTTTTGTATTGTGTTGATTTGTACTACTAAGTATTTATGAATTCTAGTCTGTACTTGGGACGCCAATGTATCGATAGGGATTTCTAAACACTCGAACATGGCTTATCGACATAATGTTGTTTTGAATTATATTTTATATATATATGTAGAATTATTTGAAAATAGCATGAAGATAATAAATTCGGTCGTTATGGTTGGACTCTATTATATAAATTTTTATTTTGTTGATGATAATATTAAATTTTTCATCATTTCTCATTCAATTAATTAATAATTAGAACCATTGATTATTGAACGATTTAAGAAAATCAATTATTGAAAATTTATTGATAATGAAATAAGAAGTAAAATATGAATTTGAGAATTTGATTTCGGGTGGTTTTGTAACATAGATTTGCAGATGGTTTGAAATAATAAATTTATATTTTAAATCTTGTTTCATATAGAAATTGTTTCAAATGAATTTTAGAAATAAGTGTATATCCTCTTGTCTTTGGAAATGATTTCGGTGGTGAGTACACGCATCATTGACGTTTATTTTCAAGAGTCCAAAGAGGAGACATTTAATATTTTGTACTTTGTTTTACGAAATTGAACTTTATTTAAATCCTTTTACAGTATGGTTTTATGTAAATGATATATTATATGAAACATTTCAAAAAAAAAATTTGATTTGAAAAGAAATCCGAAGTTTAGTTCTTGAAATCTTGAATAATTAATGAAATGAAATAAACTTAAATTTTCGAAACTTCTGAATTTTATGAATATAAGAGAGTTATAATTAACATAAGTCATAATTAAAATAAAACTTTTAAGAATTGGATAATAAATTGAAATAAATGGTAACCATTGAAACTTGTGTTATAGCAAATTCTTTTCTATAACATGAATAACTTACCAATTAATTAAGAAGTTAAATGTTATAAGAATAAGCAGTTAAATAATGCACAAGTATTAGAATGGATAATGAACTTGAAAATTTGATTGGTTATATATATATATAATAAAATTTAAGTTATGCAATAAATGATATATACTTAGTTACGTTATGCTAAGTACCATGAATTAACCAAATCAATGAAAAATTGATTAAGCAAATTATTTGGCAATAAACTAAATGTATGGATATTAATGTTTGGTTTAGCGAAATATAAGTTAATTGGATTATAAATTTTAAATTTAATGAAGATTGAACGAATTAATTAAATTTAATTAAAACCAGCCCATCGTGAAGATTCAGTTCATAATTTTCCGAATTAAAGTTTAATTGAATGTATAGGATCCAAAATCATTCGGAATTCTTTAAAACAAGAATCTTTTGGATCTATTGGAATATAATTTCCTAATGAAAAAGAAATTTTTAAATTTCAAATCGTAGATTTTACGATATGTGTAATACAAATTTTCAGAAAAATCGTAGTATGGCAATTCCTGATTTAAAACTAAAACATGAATAAAATCAAGTTGAATAAGAAATTAGATTGCGAAACATATATAAATTGACAAATTTCTTACTACGCCTTTTCGAGGAAGAAAAGTTATAAGTAGGGGAGAATGTAGCAACCCATAATTTTCTACTATTTAAATTTTGAATTTATTATTGATTTTTTTGAGTATTTATGGTTATAAATAAAATTTGATGACTTAATTATGTAAGTTTGTTTGTAAGCATAACTAATTTGATTTTTTAATGAATTTTAATATTTTACAATAATAATAAGTTGTAATTATTATTAATGAATCATGATTGGCTTATATTTCTTTTGGTATTAAAATTTGACTTTAATACTTGAATTAATCTGAGTTAACAAATTTATAATTTAATAATCTAATGATTTAATTTGAAAAATTATGATGTGAACTTTATATAACTGTTTAAATTATGAAATTAATTTTATTGAGTTAGAAATGATAAATTATTTTATGATCTAAAATTTCGTAATCAGCGAAATTATAGTTTGATTGTAAGAAATCAGAACGCATATAAATTTATATGTACAATTCAATTAAATAATCAAGTTTTAAAAGAAAACTGCTATAGACTTTGGAACTGGGCCTCGAAACCTATTCCATTGCGTTCAAAAGGCATCAAAACATATTGTTAGGCAGGAAGCAGGCCTAGTTTGGATTCCGGCCCGTTTTTTGACTTTATAACACCCAAACTGATGAATTAATATTATTTTATTTTCCCAAAACCCTAAAGAAAATGCTCAGCCACCACTTTAATTTCGATGGCCACGGGAATTCGAAGCTTCAACGCTTAATTTCTTCAAATCCATTCTATTAAATCAAAAAGTTTCTGAAGTAAAATTGTGGAGCTCGGAGAGACCTTTAGATCCATATGGATTTGTCATGAATCAAAGTATAATTGCCAGAAACTAGCTACGAATGTCGCGTAGTTTCGGGTCAATTACGAGCTGAAGAGATGACCGAGTGGGGCTCAATTCCGGGCGGTGGCATCTCTCGCGGTGGCGCACAAATTGGTGGATGTAGATCGGAGTCTGGGGTCTTGATTTTCGTGCGTGACTCAAGGATTTAGAATGAATTAGGTTTTCTGGAACGGGATTTCTGCATGCAACGAAGAAGAATGGGAGGAGAGAGAAGCTGATGTGGCATGGAGTGATTGGTGAGTGGAAATTTTATTTTATTTTATATATATTGAATTCCAAATCTTTAAACGCTTATAACTCTCATATACGAATTCAGAATGATGCATAGTTGGATCTGTTGGAATCATAACGACGAGCTCTTCGCGATGCCACTAATTTGAACTGATTCTAAGACTGTTAATTTTTGGGCTAAAATTGGGATTTCTATCTTGTTCAGAACCAAAGGTGAGTGATTAAACCCACTCACATCTAACTAAAATATTTGATTGCTAGTTAAATGAAATGCATGTCATGATATGATTGTATTGTTTGCTGTTTGATCATTTAAATTGCAGATTTATGTTAAATCTGCATAGACTATATAATTTAATTTAACTCTTATATAAATTGTACTGTTAGAGATTAATTTCTAGTTTTAAGCAAAAAAATAAAATCTTATACCTGATGACTAGTAACTGATATTATTGAACTGTTTAGATGTGTTGATTTTGATGTATGCCTTGAATTTATGTATTTAATGTATTGATATGAAATTCAACTTGTTATCGATATTGTTTATATATGTTTTTGATTTCTATTGATTAATCCCAACTATTACCCTAGATGTTACGGGCATCAAATAAACCCGGGATTAATAACTAAAATGAATTAAGAACATAGGTTGAAATGATAAATACCTATGCCCTGATATGGATTGAAATGATATATATATATATATATCCTTTCCCAAATACTAAAATTTAATTTTAAGTATTACTTGGCCATAGGGTAGAAAATTATAGACGGACACCGGTTCGTTAAATAAAAATTGTTTTTAATCTTGAATTTCAGAATATTATTTTAAAGACAAAATAAGTGGCATTTTTAATCAATTTTCTTTAAATTTGGACGTTGTGCTTTGAAATTAAAATTTTCAATTTTAACAGAATTCATAAATGTTGATAACTGAAGTTAAATTGAATTGAATATAAAATATAAATTTATCGAAATTGAATTGTCTATCCATCGTTGATATTATTTTTAATTAACCGGATTTATTGTAATAATTGAACTGCGAACTCGAGATTTTATAAACGAATAATTCAAAGTGAGAATTATAATTGGAATTCAATTATTTGAATTGATTTATTAAATCAAATTGTTTGAAATCGAATTGTTGAATCACATTGAAGTAAAAAAAATAGTGTGAAGTTGAATCGATTTGAATTAAGATATCAAAATTTTGTCGAATTGATTTGAAACTGAAATATGATTTCCTGTTTGGTTAATTTTTGAACATATGTGACACGACCCGAACTTCCCCGTAAAGGAAAGAACGGATTGAGTTGAGAATATGAAAAATCAGAACACAAACGGAATAATATTTCATTGCTTATTACAACAATTCCATCAGAATACAAGAATATACAGAGTATGAATAATTTACACATTGTAAAATATCAAAGATTAAAATACATTACATAGCAGCGGAAAATAATACAAAACACAACTGAAAGAGATACACAGATACAGAGCTTTCCGAATATCATTCCAGCTGTAAACCAGGATCCAATGAATATAAATTTGCAAAACCAAAACTACTAGCTGCTCGTGTAGAAAATAGGGGCACCCAGAGTTAGGTTAAAATAATAAACTCCAGGTCAGTCATGTGAATGGTGTGAGAACTAAAACAGTTATTTAAAACTTTACTTGAAATATAAGGTAAATATGGGACCACGCCATATAACACGGAACGATTTTCCTCCTAAGAATACCAGTGCATAAACAGTTATAAACAGCGCAATGCTTTTTGGAAAAATGAAGCAATTATAAGTCCCACGTCCCATCACACAATGCATCGCAAGCTGGAGGATAGGGTTTTCCCTTAAAATAGCCAAACATGCTTGGTACGTTTAAAAACAAATCATTTTGATATTATTATATGTGCATAGTGTATAAAACAACTTCAAATATAAATGTATCAATCATAGGCGGCATGGGTACCATCTATCATGTCGCCAATACTAGGCTCTACAATCAAAACCGAAATGTCACGTATTGGATATTGGATTTCCGTCATGAGTCGAGGCCAGGGATGGCTCCTCACCGATTCGAGGCACTCTAGCAAATGTCTCAGTATTCGGACGCTGGCGAACCCTTGGATCTTCAGGGCTGGTCCACACATAGAAGATTGGTTATACATGAACACACGTTTCCCGGTCCTATCGGACCTATCAATCGGCTCCGTAGAGGCCAATACATCTGAGGCGCCTCGCATTCCAACAACCACACAGGTAAAAATAATATAAATGTCAGGTCTTGTAAAACACTGACACCACCCATAGCTAGAAAGAAACGTCGTGCACTCCTTGTGGTCACAATCCCGTTTTTGACTCATATCGAGGTGTGAGGCTCGCGAATTAACGCTATACTCAAAGAGGCGCTATATTAAAGCTATGCTTTGATCATCAACCACAAGACTCTGCTTTTCAACAGAAGCCTTGATCATTGCAGCTCTGCATGCCACACAGATAATTCATGTCATGCAACTGATATCTATCGATATATAACCTCTGAGCTCATACGTCTCAGAGAAGGGTGTTAAGCAAGAGAATAAATTATCCCCCACCAAACAGATATATATTTAATAGAAATCAATCAACATAGAATAAACTCCAATGTCAGACACACAATCCATTTACAATTTTGTTTTGGGTCTGAACGAAACCGGAGGCACCTTATTCCTCGTCCTATATGTCCAATACAAGAGACTGGCCCTCGCATATCCGTCGATCTCCAAGTACGTCTGGACGATCACCACTTATTACCTTGTCATAGGTGTATAGTCCAATCAAGACATCAATAATCATCCAAATGACGTGAAGACCTCCGTTCTTCAACTACCGCTTCATCGTCGACTTATCGTCGAATCAGTTATTCAGAATGGGTATAAACCCGCCCTTTCCGAATAACTCGCGTATATATTATAATCAAGTGATATAAACACAACATATGCCTCATTCCAATCCAGAATATTTTTTATTCAAATATTCACATTCTTAGGGAAAGGTTCCCATTAATTTTATCAAAGATAAATTCTTTAATCTTCCTTTGGATACCATTTCAAACCATATTATGGTTTTCCAAACTAGTCGGGATTAGTGAACCACACCGAAGTAATCTTCTGTTTTATTTTCCCAATCCTAACCTATTCATCCCATGGAGGAAAACTGGTAATACTCCATATCTAACACCACGGTGTTATTGGTAAAATTAATTACCATTTCCCGTTCAAATCTAATTAAAGATTTACCTATCACTTGGAGCAAAACTGGTGATACTCCACTCTCGATCATTTCCCAAATATGATAATTTAAATCATCAGTTCACATTTCAATCTAATTAAAGATTCATTAAAACTCCACTTAGTTTTAATCTTCCCAAAAATTACTATTAATGATTATTTAACTTTGGAAACACAAACATGCTGCATCGACAATCTACACCGTACTATTGATTTCTGCCGATATATAACCTCTGGACTCGTACGTTTTAGAGAAGGGTGTTAAGCAAGAGAATAAATTCTCCTCCACTAAATAGATATATATTTAGCAGAGATCACCAATACAGTTCGAAATACAATTACAGACATGTACTCCTGTCTTTAACTGGGTTAAAGAACTAATGTCATTTAAAACACAGTTCACGATAAACCCAAATCACATTCCATTAATTATGGAATCTTCACCGAAAAACAAATCAATATATAATCGATATCAATTTCCGTATCCGACTAGTAATATAAATGGAATAACGGCAAAGCCTTTTAAATTCCATATGTATTAACAGTCTTCCTCCGCAGAAGTTCACTTCGATTATTATCAATCGAATTCCATTCAAATACAATTTAATATATCAAATTGGAAAATTTTACTTTGGAAAATTCCTGTTAAATCTAAATAAAAAGATTTATAAATTCTAAATCACATTTCACTGTAAATTGGGTTGAAGAACGAATGTCGTTAAAAAATATAGTTCACAATAAACCCAATTCACATTCCGTTTTCAGTTCCAATTAAATGTTAATTAATTGGTAATTCTTCTTTAAATCTTAATTAAAAGATTTATTCTTTTCACACTGGGTTTAAGAACGGTGTCATTTAAAACACAGTTCATGACAAACCCAAAATCCTATCAGTCTCTAACCGTAAATTAGTAAGAGAACAATTCCCTAAGTATTAACCCCGAAGGCGGAAACCAACATCAGATCAATACCCAGGAAACCATTCAACTTAGCTAATCTCCATCCAGTTTCTAATTTTTTTAACTCCATTGGGTTTAAAAACAATATTATTAAAGATAATATTCATAACAAACCCAAAATCCAAGTTGATATTAAATACAAGACTCTGAATAGAAAATATATCGGCTTATATTCAATATCAAATTCTGAAACCAACAAATATCGTATTGGAATAACGATATATATATATATATATCTTCCAAATTCCTCTACAATATCCATATAACAACGCAATCCAATATCGAAATATTCCGAACATAATTTTGATTCAAATCTATCCCAATTCACATATTGGAAATTCCAGTTATTTTTTAAAACCATTTCAACTCCAATTTAATTAATTAAAAATATTGGATTATTATTCTATTTCATAACTAGTTCATTTCGATAAAATATATTTTTATCTTTTCAAATATGGAAATTTTCATCCCAATTCTTTCCAAATCATTTATTATGATTTTACACAAATTATCGATATTTTTAATAATTTTATTAAGGCCCGTATAGTCGATTTCCATAAACGGTCATCGAACTGCACTTACAGCGACCTTTTCCAAATTTGATTTGGACATAATTCCAAATCCAACTATTAGATTCCAAATCTTAAATATTTGTTGGAAAGCTCTTTTCGATACGAACCCACGGTTCCAGTTTTAGGAGAATCCGATGGTCGGATCTCCCGTAATGTCCGTTCGAAGTCAATGGTCGAAATTCGCGAACTACTACGGCGCAGGTGTTCTATTCAGGCCATAATATATATTATATATATTGCGTCGATTTCCATTTAAAACGTATTTTATAAATCGTTTTAAATTCGTTTTCAAAACGATTTCAACTTCATATTCAATTTTCAAATCAAAATTGAATATTCCATATCATCGATATATAAATGATAGTATTTTCCAATTATTAGATTTTGAAATCGCTTCCTTTTCGATATTCATTATAAAAATGTATAAAATCGATATAAATATCGTTCACATCAAAATGGAGCACATCTAATCAACCCAGCGTTATATATTTAAATATTTTCGTGTCCATCCCAAATCGGACATCAAAATTAGATTTTGATCCATTACAGAATACTATTTTAAGATATTCATTATTTTTAAATATTAGTTATTTTAAAATATTCATTCTTTCTAAAATGGAATCAGACACAGTCAATTACCATATAATTTTATTTACATGGATTTCATACAACACATGTATAGAACAATAATCAAACACAGTCAACCATCATCCAGAGTGCATTCTACACTGCATAAGCATTAAATATAAATATTTAACGCTTACAACAGCCTATCAACCAATCGATCGACATACAACTATTATTGGGACTAGTGTGTATCATATATCATCCCAATACCCATGTGGGGTTACAAATAATCAAACAAAGGTTTTATTTGTGCAATTGGGCAAGTGTAAAATTTATCATTCCAATCAATATCAACAAAATGGGTATACATAAAAAAATCATCCGATTTGTTTATGAATATTTATTTTATTCATATACACGTTTAAAAATTATATTTTTAACGATAAAATATTTTCTTCAACACAAGAATATTTTATTCAGTTCATGTTACATCACAAACAATTTTCACAACAAAATCAAACAAACAAGTCTTACATGGCCTGTGGACGACGGGTGCCGGGTGCTGCTAAGCACGTCTGCATCCTAGTATATATTTTAACTAGAATATATATTTAAAGTGAGAAGTTCTCACCTTTGGGATCCACTCCTCCATTCTCTATTTCTGAACGCTTCGGATTTGCCCAAAATTCCAATGCGATCTTTTCCTGCTGTTCATGGTAAAAATCGCATCTTTAATATGATGTTTATTTTAAAAATCACATTTTTATAATGGCACTTCATATATAAAAATCAAATATTTTACAACGCTTCTTTCTATATAAAAAATATATTTTTATATCTCTTCTTCTTATATAAAGATCGGATTTTTATTTCGCTTCATATATAACAAAAATCGAATTTTTATTTCTACTACATATGTAAAATTCTATTTTTATCCTACATAAAAATAATATTTTTATCTACTAAAAATAATATTTTTATATCGCTATTCATATTTAAAAATCAAATCTTTTGACAAGTAAAAATCAAATCTTTTGACAAACAAAAATCAAATCTTTTGACAAATAAAAATCATAGCTTTTGACAAATAAAAATCGTAGATTTTGACAAATAAAAATCAAATCTTTTGACAAATAAAAATCATAGCTTTCCTAAATAAAAATCTAAACTTTTCTATCGAAGAAAATAAATAAAAATTCACCTTTGCAATCGAAGAAGGGGGAGGGTTTGCTGGTCTGCGCGGAAAGGGGGGGGGGTGATGTAGCGACGCGGTGGCGGCGAAATCAAGTCAATGGTGGCGGTTTTGTGGTGCTATGGGGATCGGGGTCGGAGTAGGTGACGGGGTAGGTGGCACGAGGCTGCTGGGGTCGGGCATCGGCGGTGGTTGGGCAAGGGGAGGTCAATAGTGGCGGGCTGAGGGGTTTGGGCAGGTTTTAGAGGCTGCGGCCTTCGATTGGGGAAAGAGGAGAGAGGAGAGAGGAGAGAAAGAGAGGAGGTGAGGGGGAGGGGAGCGCTGGCCTCCGGCGGTCGTGGCGAGGGAAGCGACGTCGATCCTAGTGGCGGCCAAGGCTCCAGCGCATGTTTATTTTTTTATTTTCTAATTTCTGTTATACGAGGAGGGAAGGAAAGGTGAGGGGTCTAAATATATAAATAATATAATAATTTAATATTATTTTTCCATAAAAAGTTGACTTTGTATATGAACTCCAAACGAGACTCAACGATTGTTGCCTCTAACTAATTACCCCCATTCTGAACACAACGGGACATGTTTCATAACACCACTCGGCTGTTACGATCAGTTTTCGCTAAATTTAAAATATAAATCACTATATTTTGAATTCAAACACACGTTTTAATCTACTAGGGTCGCATACTGACTCTGAAAATTCTAGAAAAATTATTTCTATATTCCTATTGACGATTCGGTCCTAAAAGAATTAATTTCGTTGAATTTGAAGACCGTTTGAAAAGTGTCTATTTTCTGATCGATCCAAATTAACTGAAACTGTCAAAACACATTTTCTTTTGCCATGCTCACATATTGGTCCTGAAAATTATGAAAATTGGAATCTAGCAATAACTTGACATCCCGGATCCAACAGAAGTGCTTTCGTCGAAAATGGAGGTCGTTTGCAAAACAGCTATTTTTAAGCGCTATAACTCTATAGCGACTATTCTGAATTTTCAACTAGGAACAACTTTTTATTCCCGCTATGAAATTTTGATTTTTCAGATTCGTTGGAAAGATATTTTCAAATAGATTCTTATGTTTTTGGTTTCACTAAAATCCGGTTTATTTTGAATCCTGTACATTCATTTTAAATTTAAAATCAAATTTTTATGCTACCGCGCCATTTCCAATTCCTTTTATAATTAAAATAAATATTTATATTCAAATTTCGATTTAAATAAATTCATACGTTCTAGTTCAATTCAAAATAAATTTCTTGTCATTATAATTTAAAATAATTCATTTTTAATATTCCAAATTCATTAAAATTGCCAAAATAAAAAATTTAGATTGGTTCTAATTTTCTGGGTTGTTACAATCTCCCCCACTTAAAAAAAATTCGTGTTCGAAAAGGGACAGAGCTGAAAGTTGTTTAACTAACCAACTCAACTTTCATTCTAGCTTTCATTCTTTAACTTTTCAATTTCTAAGAGTTTCTAATTTTTCAAAAATTTGGCTAACACACTAAAATTTCGAAAAATTTCGCCATAACCTCCTTGTACAGGGAGCATCGGGAAAATCCCTAAACCGCCACACAGGCCCTCTCATCTCAAAAATAAAACGAAAAAGCCAAGTGGTTAGCAATCGGCTCATAAAATCATTCAAAGCCAATAAATTAATTAACATGTACTTATTTGTCGGGCATACAATATAATTCCTCTGCTTAGCTTCCCGACTATGACCTGTTCAATGTATATACATGTGTATGCATGTAATTACAATCAGTTCTCAAGTCAGTTCAACATTTGATTCAGTTTGGCTAAATTTTACCTTTCATTCACATAATGGTCTAAATGAATAATCACACAACACAACCATCAATCAATTAGTGGATTAGGATTTCAAATGCATAACTTTAATATATATTCAAAAATCATCTTTTTGATGCCAATTCACAAAAATAAGCCCTATCTAGTTATGGTTCTCATAGCAGTCAATTGGAATCATATAGATATCCCACTTTCGAAACTCGAAAACAAATGTTGATGATGTCGCGGCATCATCAGAATCATCTCCGGGCGACTAGAGTGTGATTCTATATCTACCCAGTACATTAAAACTTCGAATACACGTTTGCAAGGCGTATGTGCAAAATCTTTATATATTGGATTGTCCAAATTCAATACAAATACGTACAAAGTTTAAATTTTCAAAATAAAATTTGTTTTTATTTTTATTTTAAAAACACTACTCTTCACACTCGTTCTAGGATACTACTGATCCTATCTCTAACGAGTCATTCTCACTGGATATTACTAATCCAATCTCTGATGAATTCTTTCGTTTGGTTCTAATGTGTCTTATTCTCGAGCTCTGTAAACTAAATCTTCGATACCCCGCTTACACGACCCGAACTTCCCCGTAAAGGAAAGAACGAATTGAGTTGAGAACACGACAAATCAGAACACAAACAGAAGAACATTTCATGCTTATTACAACAATTTCATCAGAATACAAGAATATAAAGAGTATGAATAATTTACACATTGTAAAATATCAGATATTAAAATACATCACATAGTAGTGGAAAATAATACAAAACACAACTGAAAGAGATTACGGATACAGAGCTTTCCGAATATCATTCCAGCTCTAAACCAGGATCTTGTAAATATAAATCTGCAAAACCTAAGCTACTAGCTACCCTTGTGGAAAATAGGGGCACCCAGAGTTTAGGTTAAAACAATAAACTCCAGGTCAGTCATGTGACTTGTGTGAGAACTAAAACAGTTATTTAAAATTTTACTTTAAATATAAGGTAAATCAAGGGACCACGCCATATAACACAGAACGGGTTTCCTCCCAAGAATACCAGTGCATAAACAGTTATAAACAGCGCAATGCTTTTTGGAAAAATGAAGCTATTATAAGACTCAGGTCCCACCACATAATGCAACGCAAGCCGGAGGATATGGTTTTCCCTTATAATAGCCAAAAATGCTTGGTACATTTAAAAACAAGTCATTTTGATATTGTAATAAGTGCATAGTGTATAAAAACAACTTCAAATATAAATGTATCAATCATAGGTGGCATGAGTACCATCTATCATGTCGTCAATACTAGGCTCTATAATCAAAACCGAAATGTCACGTATTGGAAATTGGATTTTCGTCATGAGTCGAGGCCAGGGATGGCTCCTCACC